>NW_021025915.1:963309-1047353 GCF_004153795.1 Camellia sinensis | reverse complement strand
ACTAACATGAGAGAGCCTCAGCCACACTCACATAAGAGGCCGATAGATGAAAATGAAGTGCCTCGAAATGCGTGCACACGGGCACGCAAACCGAGGCAATGGCATATGCAATGTAATGGCATGGAAATGGCATATAAGATGCAACATGGACTTATACTAACATGATAGGGCCTCAGCCACACTCACATAAGAGGCCGGTGAGTGAAAATAAAGTGCCTCGAAATGCGTGCACACGGGCACGCAAACCGAGACAATGGCATATGCAATGCAATGGTATGGAAATAGCATATAGGATGCAACATGGACTTATACTAACATGAGAGGGTCTCAGCCACACTCACATAAGAGGCCGGTGAGTGAAAATGAAGTGCCTCGAAATGCGTGCACACGGGCACGCAAACCGAGGCAATGGCATATGCAATGCAATGTGGCAAAAATGATATGCAAACATGTTAATGGATTTTCAGCAATGAAATATGGGGGAAAACGGCCCCGAAATGAGGCGAAACCACACCCGATGCATGGAATCTCTCCCGAAATGCAAATTAGGCGCATAGAATGAACTACAGCTATACAAAGCATGCATAATTGGTACATGGAATGAAAAGACAGAAGCAAGGCAGCCTCAAAATAAGCATTTTTCGAGCACAAACTATGGCCAAACAGCATGCAAAGATAGGGCAACAATGGCATGCAAGAAATGGCCCTAAACATGAGATTATGAAGCAACTCATAGCTGCTAACTCCAAATAAGTTAGGGCCCTTCAACAAAGTTGAAGAGGGGCCCAAAATATGATGTTTTTCAGAACTATAAAAACCCCAAAAACAAACACAGGTATGGCTGCACTCCCATGCAAGAAAAAGGGCCAAAGGGTGGCCAAAGAGGAAAGTGGTATATGCAAAGCCCAAACTGAAAAATTCCCTTCTACAACATTGAAGAGGGACCAAAAATATGACTATTTACAAAACTATAAAAACTCCAAAACAGTATACAAACATGCTAGAAATGCAATGCAAAATGAGGCTCAAAAAAGGCTATAACATGAGGTATGCAAAATATTCATCAAACAGCCAGAGACCCTTGATTAAAAATGAATAATGGGCCAAAATAAGACTATTTTTAGTACTGTAAAAAGGCCAAAAACCGAAGCAAGATAGGTTAACAAATCATGCAAAAATGGGGATTAAAAGAGGGATATAACATGAAGTGTATAAAATATGCCTCAAACCATAAAAGGCCCTTAATAAAACATGAAGAATGGGCCAAAAAAAGAACTTTTATAGCTCTGTAAAATGACCAAAAATGGAACCAAGATAGGCTGCCAAGTCATACAAGAATAGGGGACCAAAGATGAATATAAAGGCAAGTGTAGTATGGAGGTTCCAAACAGTGTTGAGCCCTTCTTCAATGTTTAAGAGGGACTCAAAATAAGCCTAGTATTAGTTCATGAGAAACTCCAAAATAGATCACACGTAGGCTAGAAAAAGCATGCAAAATATTGACATACAAAGAGGGTATTGAAGCAAGTGCAAGATGGAGGGCTCAAACAGGGTTGAGCCCTTAATGAGACATGAAAATGAGCTCAAAAAAATGACCTTTTCAGTTTTGGTCGGAGCTCAAAACAATAAGCATGATGGCTAGAGTAATGGTGCAAAAATGAACTAGAAAAGAGGGAAAATGGACTCACCCTTGAAGATCAATACTTTTGTTGCTTCTTGGACCAAATTTGTTGCCTCTTAGCTGCTGGAATTCCTCCACTTGCTGCTGGATTGGAGTGGTGGTGGTAGAGCTTGGTGGTGATGAAGAAAATGAGGTGAAACTTGGGTGTTTTTGAGAAAATGAGAGAGATAGAGGGAGATTAGTGTATCAAGGCTTGAAGCTATTTTTTCTAACCCTTGTATGCAATGTTGCCAGCTGATTATATGGACAAAAAAAAGGGGAGTAAAGGAGGGGCAAAAGGTGGGGGAAAATAGGCAAGTTTTCCCCCACAAAATATCCCCCGGATTGGGATATTTTCTGGGGGATAAAGCTATGCAGCTGTAAAGTGAACAGTGTGAGGATCATGGCCGGCCCATTATTGGACTTGGAAGTGGCCGGCCGGCCACCCCCCCTAGCCGGCCGGCTAGGGGTCAAAAAGGCCAAGTGGAAATAGTGGCCGACCACCACATATTGGTGGCCTCCCAGGTCTCCTCTTCACAACCCTGTGGTTCGAATTTCGAAACTCTAAAACAGGAGAGAGAACAAGACATTTTGAGGAGGGGTTCAAAAGGTTCAAATGGAATTAATGGCCGGCCATAAACCTTTAGGGTCCTCCCATGTGTGTACATCACAAATATGTGGTTTGGGGTTGAAGAAAGTGGCCCCAAGGTGTTCAACATTGGCTCGGAATGAGGGGTTCAAAAGGGTCAAGTGGAATTATTGGCCGGCCACCAACTTCTAGGGTCCTCCCAAGTGTGTACAACACAAATATGTGGTTCAAAGTTCAAGAAAAAGGGCCCAGGTTGTTCAACATTAGCTCAAAAGTGAGAAAAACGGGCGTCGGAGGGCGCCGGAGGAGCAAAACTGGTTGTTGAAACAATTGTTGGCCTCCCACCCTTCTACGGCCTTCCCGGTGATGAAACAGAGGTACCTGCCAAAAATGAACGAAAATCGATGCCAAACGAATGCTCGGGGGCCGAAACACGCAGTTCGGGGTCCCGAAAAATGGGCTGCCAAGCACCGAAAGTGGCGTTCGGCCACGAAGTGGGTTTCTCAGACCCCAGTGTCCCTCAAAAGGGAGCAAATAAGATGTATGCCAAAAATCAAAGCAAATGGAGATGGTTAGGCGGTCCCGAACCGAGGCACACGACCAATGGTCCCGAAAAATCGGAAACCGGGCTCCGAAATGGGCAAAATGGCCTGCGGCCACAAAATGTAGCCCACAGCCACTGAGAGATGGTCTACGGGACCTCTCCCTTCCCTCAGGAAAAGAAACATAGAAAACTGAGTCTGGTTCGCAAACCGAGACAAGGCACAGAAGAGGGTTCGAAAGTCCGGAGGTAGGGCTCGCGGCCGCGACTCTGAAACTTCTGAACAAGCACATTATGCAACATCACCAAGCGCTCAATCGGTGACGTCTGAGTCTTAAGGTCGATCAAAAATAGGGTGTCTACAGGTAAATACGTTGGTAAGTCTTGATAGGTGGTGTAGATGATATTGAATAAATTGGCCTGAGAGCCCGGGGTGAAAGAGCAAAAACTCGCGTAGATAGGTGTCGAGTATTGCGGTTAATACCGATAAAAATGACAATTTGGTTGTACTCTTATAGTCTACTTGTAGACACCAACCTAGAGATTACCAGAGTCGTATTTACCACTCTTGTAATGAATTGTTAAGTTTTGAAGAATTGAAATTGGATGACATCATTGAGCAAGATGGTTTTCAAAGATGAAGATGTGATTTTTTTTCAAAAGGGCATAGCATGATATGTGCATTTCATCTCTTGAGACTTGTATAAAATGTATGTACTTTGTTAAAGATTTCCTACTGGGCTTTATGCTCACCTTACGGGATTTTTGTGCAGGAAAAGATGTGGTGATACCGCCACTACAACAAAAACACATTTTAGTGACACCATACTAGTGGCATGTTCTTAAAAAATGTCACAAATAGAATATTTGGTGGCATTTTTTAGAAAATTGTCATAGAGCCACAATCATACAAGGCTCTAGTGGCATTTCAATTAAAAAAAATGTCACTTCACTACAATAAAAATGCCACTACAACAAATTTACACTTTAGTGACACTACACTAGTGGCATGTTTTTAGAAAATGCCACAAAAATAAAAATTGCCATTAAATATTTTAGAAAACTGCCACAGAATCACAAACATATAAGGCTCTAGTGGCATTTCAATAAAGAAATGTCACATCAATTTTATGGCATTTTATAAAATAATGACAAAAAATTATGTTCGTGACATTTACTAACAAATGCCACTAAACTTTAGTAGCAATGACATTTTCTAAAAGCGTCAGGACACTAGGTAAGTGCAAATTACTTTTTACTTTTTAAAATGCAGTAAATGATTAAAAATAAATAAGTTAAACTCAATATACACTACAGGAAAAAGCACATTCTCAGCGACCAATTTTGGCGACTAAACAATTTTTGTAGCCAAAAAGTCTACAATTGGCGACTAAAACTAAGTTTGGTCGTTGATTATATGGGTTTTAGGGACTAAAAAATTTTTAGTAGCCCAAAGTAAAGCTTTTTGGTGACTAAAAAAATTTAGTAGCCAAAAGTCTACAGTTGGCGACTAAAAATGAGTTTGGTTGTTGATTATATGGGTTTTACCGACTGAAAAAAATTTAGTAGCCAAAAGTCTACAATTGGTGACTAAAAAATAAGTTTAGTCGCCAAAAGTGATCATTTTTAGTGCAGAAGAACTAAAATCCTAAGGCAGGAATTAAATTTTTTGGCGACCAAAGTTTTGGTAGCTGAAAGTGCATCTTCAGCGACCCAATCCGATTTTGGTCGGCAAAAGTTAAGTTTTTTAGCAACTAAAAAACAATTAGTAGCCAAAAGTATAGAATTGGCAACTAAAAAATATTTTTAGTCGCCAAAAGTGTTCTTTTTTTATTTTGCTAGTAAATAGTTTATTTTACATAAATTATGTTCAATAAAATAATTATGTTTATACATATACTTTTATATTAATATAGATGTATGTACTATATAAATAATATATGTTGCATATATAATCATGTGGTGCTATAGAGGTGTAGTGGGAAGAGTGTGGTGTATAAGGTTTATGATGCGGGAGGTTGGCGGTTCGAGTCTTCGCAAGAGCGGATCAAATTGTTCTACAACCAATTATCGTCATGAATGGCACTTGATAGCGTCACAAATAGTGCCTATCACGACATTAAAGTGTCACTAAAAGGTTTTAGTCTTGATGGTGTAATGACAGTTATAAGTGTCACTAACTCTTTTTTTAATGGCGCTTGATAGTGCCACAAATAATATCTATCATGACATCAAAATATCATTAAAAGTTTTTAGCAATGACGGTTGTAGACGTTCCCGAACGTCCCGGGAGGGAGATCCCGTTTTGTTCATTTGGGCTCACTGCAGTTCAAGACTCAAATGTCACGGTCCTGTATCTAATCTCGCAGAGTGCAATGCAAGACCGAAGAATCATCAAAGAGTCCAAATCCGGTAAATCGTTTTTGAAAACAGATTTTTTTGAAAGAAGTGCCAAACATGGACTGCTTTGCCAGATACAGAGTCACCACCTAAATATTTTATTTTGGGAAATTTAGGAAACCCTGACTCATTTTCCTAAGGCCACGTGTCCATCTTCACCAAAGTTGCCTCAGCTCGGGACCTTGAGTACGATTGGGGAAGGTCACTTCGTGAGCACCCCCGCTCGCTCGATCAAAGATCGGCCTCTACTAACCATGATATCGAGTTTTGAAGACATTATGCGTTCTTATTCTGATTATTAGCCTAGAATTACTATGTGATGTGCACAGCATACAAGTATAGACTGGGTTGCCTGAATTGGAATAAAATATCTCATGTTTGTTTTGAAAACGGTTTGCTACTCGCAAGTAGGCTAAAATGCAGATTTTGCCACCCTCGGGCGGGCTTAGAAAACATGATTTTGCTACTATCTAGTGGGCTTAAAACTCACAGTCAATGCATTATTCCAATTCAGATAACCCAACCTTCACCCACAGGCATTCAGGCAGGTATATCACATAAATAGTTAGCCTCATGGTAAACATGCTATCATGGCAGACACTCACACACATGTAAGGACGCTAAAGCATAAACACTTACCGAGTAATCCGAGCCAAAGAAAGAAGCTAATTAGAAATCATGCATCAATCCTAACTATGTTAAGAATGCCTAATGCAACACATGCAAAAATGCAACTACAATAGGCTCGGCTATTCTAAGATGGCATATGAGATGCAACAATCGATACATGTATTCAACTTGGAATTGAAATACAATGCAGTTAGCATGATGCGCCGAGCCCGGTGCATGCAATACAGATGAATGAATGCAAACATACGAACATATAGATACTAATTGAAACATGCCCTAATCTAACCATCATAAGCTGGTAAATAAAAGGGAGAAAGACGTGGGATTGGAAGACATACATCACACACACGCACACTTATTACACAATTGCCCTCGCTCAGAGGGTCCGAATAAATAGTACAGTCCGTATAAATAATTAACTACTCTAGCTAATTAAATATTACAAAACCCTAATTAATTAACAAATTAACTAGGAAAGAAAATGAATTAGCATGCAAGCTAAATGGACCGCCCCAGCTCTGCTCCGAATGATGAAAGGTATATGCATGTTCGAGTCGCCTCGTCAGAAAATTCCTCGCGATGCCCCGATTTGCCTCTGTTTGCGATTAATCTCGGAATGCTATGCAAAGCTCTAGAAGGCTGCTGATTTCTGGTTTGCTGCAACAGAGTGCAAGAAAGGAGCATGGCAAAGTATTTTCACATATGTATGCACACCTCGATCCTCGTGCCACCAATCACACATCTCGATGCATGATGGCCGAGGGGTCAAATTGCACGACTCGATGTGAAATGCATGCACATGACAACACAACAAGGCCTAGACTCCATCATGGGTAATCTGAAGTGTCGGCGACCGGGAATTGAGGCACGTTTCGTCACTTCGAGTACGAAACGTCCCTCGTTTCTCGTGTTTGGGCTAACTCTTATCCCAAACACAACGCAATGAGATGGCATACACAATGCGACTAATATGCAACCTAGCATATGCAATGCTATGGACTAAAATGACATACGCAATACAAGGTGGACTTACACCAATATGACTGGACCTCAGCCACACTCACATCAGTAGCCATATGAGGAAAATGAGACAACCGAAATACATGCAAACATGCACGAATGCAATGGACTGAACCTAAGGCATCAAATGCCACTCTATCAAAACATGGCAAGGGATGAAAGATGGCCTACAAACATGCAATTTCCTGCTCTGAAACATGATGCGCAATGGTTCTGAATCATGAAAATATGTCACATAATGCAAGCTAGATGGCCCGAATACCGAAACTAGTGAAGCGGATTACACTAGAGGTACATCAAGCAATGCACGAATGGCAAAACCAACCCCAAATAGACCCTAGGTAGGTCTGAAACAGTGGGGAAATGACCTAAAATGATGGCTCGGAATGTAAAGAAATGAAGCTCATTCAATGGTCGGTAAATGAGGCATACAAGCCCGACTCTCAAACGTATTTAAAGAGTATGAAACATGGGAATATGGCATTCACATAAGCTCTGAAATATGATGTATAATGGCCCCAAAACAAGAAAATGCCTCAGCGTAAACATGTAATGGACCTCGAAACTCAAAGCTAGGCAAGTGTATTGAACTGCAAGCATGCAAAACAAACATCATTCGACCATGAGACCTAAAAGCAGAGCTGGGCCAGTCCAAAATATGCACAAAATCAGTTTAAGGCAAGGCCAAAAAGAGCTAAAATCAAGGGTCAACAAAGCATGCGAAGTAAGCTAGTGAACCATGATTTGCACTACAGCTATATGAAGCACATGAGAGCTCACCAAACCAGCCAAAAATAGAAGTATGCCATGCCAAATAATGCCCAGAAACCCACTGAAACTCAGTCAATGCATGCAAGAATGATGTGCTCCTTTAGAAGGCCATGCAAGGGGTTGTTCCACACATATAAGATAGACATACAAAATGGAAAAATCACCTTTGGAAAGAGGTTATGAGGACCTTAAAACTCACTAAAAACGTCCTAAAATTAGTCTAGGAAGCATGCAAGTGAAAGCCCATTTGAAAGGCCTTAAATAGGATTGCTCTACACATGCATAATAGACACTTTATATGGCAAAATGGGCTTCGGACAGAGTTCATGCAGACCTTAAAACTCACAAAATAGGGCCTGAAACATGGCTTCAAAACATGCAAAGTGGAGCTCCTTTGTAAGGCAAAAAGGGCCAACAAACAAGGTAAGGAGAGAGGGGGTCACCCCCCTCTGATTTTGGCTCTCAAAATAGTATGCTAGCCACTGAAAATCCACTAGATTTCAGTGTCTAGAAGGCCAAACAAAGGACAAAACCAAGGCCTAGATGCAAGGCTCAAAATAAGATGCAAACAAGCATGCAAGGGGGTAGATGACCCCCAAAAGAAAAATGAAATTAAACAATCTTCAAGAGGAGCTCAAAATAAGACTTTTTTCAGTTTATGTCAAGGCTCGAAAATGCTTGCAAGTAAGGCTATGATATGAAGTAAAATAAGCCTTAAAAGAGGGATGGAGCATACAAGGGGGTAGATGACCTCTAACAGAAAAATGTCCTTAAAAAAACTTCAAGAGGGACTCAAAATAAGACTCTTTTCAGTTTATGTCAAAGCTCGAAAATGCTTGCAAGTATAGCTAAAAGATGGATCAAAATAATGCTCAAAAAGGGAAATAAAGAGGGTAGTTTGTCACCCTTGAAGAACCTTGAAGGACTGAAGCAAAACATTCACTTTTCTGAGCCACACAACCTTCAATCAGCCCAAAAATAGGTTCCAAGAGACCCCAAGCTAATGGTGATCAACTTTCATGAAGGATGCCTAGACAAGTAGGAGTATTACTCTAAGTATAGCTCTTCTTATGCACACAAAGGCAAGAGAATGAGAGAGAGGCAGAGGTTTTAGGTCTAGAAGTTGTAGAGAGAGAGAGAGACTTTTTTAGAGTGAGAAGCTCCCAAGCTTCTCCAAGATGTTCTTCTTTGAAAAATGGGAGATATATTATCATATATAGCAAAAAGGAGAGTTGGCTCGAAAATATCTGATTATAGGATAGCTGGAGGTTGTGGAAGATAGCTGGAGGGAAAATATCTATCAATTCTGAGCTTTCTGGGCATAAGTGGTCAGCCGACCACCTTTTCTGGTCGGCTTGCTACTTTTTCTGGTTTTTCAGGACAAAAAATTAGTCTACCGAAAAGAAAGGTGGTCGGCCAGTGATTGGCAAGTCCAAAAGTGGTCAGGCAGGTGTCCAAATTGAAGCCCCAGAAGTTAGCTTACCAATGGCACCGGTCTTGCATCAAAATTCCTCCTGTACAAAAAGTTATGCCTGTTTTGGTGAAGCCGCACAGATTCGGTCCAACCGGAGTGATTCCCTACTTCAATCAACCATATCTCCCCCGTCCGAAATTGGCTTTAGGAGATTCTTGAGTGAAAAATGAAGCCCCGGAAGTAGTATTTCCAACGGTGGTGGCCTCATAGCTGGATTCCAAGTATGCAAATGAATCGGCCCGATTTGGCGAGGGCTGCTCGACTCTCTCTTAACAGTTCACGCCCATTTTCTCCCCCAATTGGGTTTCTTCCCTCTTCTCTTCTTTTCTTCAACTCCAAACCCCTAAGTAGGTGTTTTGAAATATTTTTCAAAGGTTTCATCTCTCTTTCATTCATTTCCACTTTGTCCTTGCCCAATTTACCGAAAAGCGCGACATTTAACAAAATGTGAGCCTCGGAACATTATAGGAATTTTATTTCACAAATATTTTGAAAGAGAGGGTTTTAAGATCTAAAATCTTTTGATCAAGATTGTTTTGGTCCAAAAAAAGGGGTATGAAGTTGAGATTTGACTCTCTCTTTGCCAAAGAAACTGAACATTTCCCCTGCACACCTTTCTCCACCAAGTAAACCATCAGTAGTGCCCAAGTCTTAAGGGCGGTCAAAAATGGGGTGTCTACAGTTGCCTCTCTTTGACAGAACTCGAAAGTCAAGAAGTGACGGGAGTGAATGTCAAAGCCTAGAGACGACCCATTTTTGACAAGGCCGAAGACTTGAACAAACAAACAAAGTACGGATAAATAAATGGTTGCGCCTGCAGGATGCCTACGTATCTCTTTGCTAGGAATCAAACCAGTGTAGTTCAGGGGCAGGATGCAAAATGTTATGCAGGAAGATTTCGATAATTGGACTTACACACTACGCGAAGCCGGTTTGAAAATTGGACTTATACGCTACGCGAAGCCGGTTTGATAATTGGATTTATACGCTTTCGCGAAGCCAGTTTGAAAATTGGACTTATATGCTACGCGAAGCCGGTTTGAAAATTGGACTTATACGCTTTCGTGAAGCCGGTCTGAAAATTCAGGGTTTATGCAATGCAATGTAATGAACCAATACAAAAGATATGCAATGTAATAAACATAATGCGATGCAATATATAGGAAGTGAAGGTACCTTACAGGGGCAATTGGCAATGACCTGCCTCATGTTGCTGGCGACCTTCTCCTTCTTCTCGGTTGAACCGTAGGTACTACTTCTCTCCTTGACTGTGGTCCCAGCTTTCCCTATTCTCCAACAGGGTGACAGACTAGGTTGATTCAGTATCCAGAATTGAGGCGCATGCATATGCTATCTCAATCTATGGGGCTGCCATACAGATTTCAAGCTGAGGATATACCCCTGGGTATTTAAACCAGACTTTAGTCTCGAAAATCCCGAACCTTTGCGTTCTAGGCATGAGCCATTCGAACTCTAGTTTCCACCGTCTCAGTTGGTCTCCTAGGAACTCACCACAAACACAGGGAGGTGGATATACCAGACCATCGAAAGTTGTTCGGGCACGACAAACACTAAAGGAATTGCACCTTTAGAGGATTTAAGGTCTCCTAGACCGGAGAGTGCACAAGATAGTGCAAATAAAGATGCAGGATTTAAGGTTTCTTGAAACAGAGGATTTAAGGTCTCCCAGACCAGAATAAAACAGATATGATGCAATGGATATAACAGATAGAGCAATAGATGCAAAAGGGGTAACACACTCCAACCACGCTGGAATCGTGAGAGGAGGGAGATCAAAGAAAACCAATCAAGAGCGCATTCCACGCAACTGGAGATAAATTCCAAACACGCTGAAATTGTATGAGGAAAGAGACACTCAAACCACGCTGAAATCGTGAGAGGAGGTCCGAAAACAACCGCCCAGGTGCGTACATAACACAACCTGAGATGAATTCCAAACATGCTGAAATCGTGTGAGGAAAGGGACACTCAAACCACGCTGAAATCGTGAGAGGAGGTCCGAAAACAACCGCCCAGGTGCGTACACAACACAACCTGAGATGAATTCCAAACATGCTGAAATCGTGTGAGGAAGGGGACACTCAAACCACGCTGAAATCGTGAGAGGAGGTCCAACAATCCGCCTAGCACATCTATAACGCAACCTGGGATAAATTCCAAACACACTAAAATTGCGTAAGGAACGGGACACTCAAACCATGCTGAAATCGTGAGAGGAGGTCCAACAATCCGCTCAGTGCATCTACAATGCAACCTGAGATGAATTCCAAACACGCTGAAATCGTGTAAGGAACGGGACACTCAAACCACGCTGAAATCGTGAGAGGAGGTCCAACAATCCGCCCAGCGTGTCTACAACGCAACCTGGGATAAATTTCAAACACGCTGAAATCGTGTGAGGAACAGGACACTCAAACCACGCTGAAATCGTGAGAGGAGGTCCAACAATCCGCCCAGCGCGTATACAACGCAACCTGGGATAAATTCCAAACACGCTGAAATCGCGTAAGGAACGGGACAATCAAACCATGCTGAAATCGCGAGAGGAGGTCCAACAATCCGCTCAGTGCGTCTACCATGCAACCTGGGAGAAATTCCAAACACGCTGAAATCGTGTGAGGAACAGGACACTCAAACCACACTAAAATCGTGAGAGGAGGTCCAACAATCCGCCCAGCGCGTCTACAACGCAACCTGGGATAAATTCCAAACACGCTGAAATCGTGTGAGGAACAGGACACTCAAACCACGCTGAAATCGTGAGAGGAGGTCCAACAATCCGCCCAGCGCGTCTACAACGCAACCTGGGATAAATTCCAAACACGCTGAAATCGCGTAAGGAACGGGACAATCAAACCACGCTGAAATCGTGAGAGGAGGTCCAACAATCCGCTCAGCGCGTCTACCATGCAACCTGGGAGAAATTCCAAATACGCTGAAATCGTGTGAGGAACAGGACACTCAAACCGCACTGAAATCGTGAGAGGAGGTCCAACAATCCGGCCAGCACGTCTACAACGCAACCTGGGATAAATTCCAAACACGCTGAAATCGTGTAAGGAATGGGACACTCAAACCACGCTGAAATCGTGAGAGGAGTGGCTCGAAAACAAACAATCAAGAGCGCGTTCCACGCAACCTGAGATAGCCCCAGAGGAGAATGACCCTAAACGCTGCACAGCGTGAAAGGATAAACGATAGAAGATAACACAAGATGCAAATAAATGCAATAAGTGCAATGATACGATACAGGCTACAAGCAATGTAGAACGTGACGTTTAAGGAATGCAATAAACAAACAAAGCGGCACTTTAGAAAGCACCTCATGGAGTGAGTGGCGGTAAACCGCTTTACTCTGATGGGGAATGGTACTCAGGGAGAGCACTTCTGATCGCCATTCTGGGTTGAAACAGTGAAACAGTCAACACGGTATTCTGTTCACTTTGAACATACAGCTCGTATCAGCACACTGCTCATTCTGAACACGCAAGTATTCTGTTTATTCTGAACACACGGCTTATAAAGACGGAACTTGCAGGGGTTGAAACACACTCAGATGCTCCAAATTTTTCCTCTTTTCTTTTGCTTCGCAGTCCGGAACCCATATAGCTTCAAATAGGTCCTAGTTCTACTGTTTTTCCATGACGTGGGTTGAACCCTGCGGTTTTATGAAAGAACAAATCCTGTTTTGCACAAATATGGAGAACGACACAGCACTCTGAGCACAAAATGATTCATTTTTTAGATTGAAATGAGAAAATGATTCTCAACTGAGTATTGAGCCTACAACTGACCACAGCCAAAATGACCCAACAATGGAAAACAAAGGTAGAACAACCTAAACACAACTCAACAAAGGAAAAACAACCTAAACACATCTGTTGACAATCAAACGACTCAAAACAAGAATCGAGACAAACAAAAACACACAAACGCAACACTCAGCTGTGTTACAAAGGCAAGAGACCTCTCGGTGCACGAGGAGCCAGTTTCTTCGGGTATTGTTTCCCATCCTTTTCTCATTTGTGATTCTCACATCACTCAGCCCTCAAGCTCTGTTTTTCTGAAAAAGCCATTTTCTCACTTTTTCTATCAGCGCATATCTCTCTAGTCTTCAATCTCTCACTTTTTTTATCGCTCCCCTGAGTGGTTGACGGATAAATAGAAAGTTACGGGCTCTTGCCCCTAGCATTCCGCTAGATTCTTCTTCTTGTTCACAACAGTGAGTTTCTCCCACAGAGGGGTTGCGCTACAACTGTGTGTGTAGCAAATCTGCAGCTGACATCGATTGACGATGCTCTGCTGGGGAGTTTAGATGCAATCAGATCTGCCCAAACAAGGAAGTGGAATATCTTAGCCCATTCCAATTCGTGCTTCGCACTTGGCTTGATACCTCGTTGCTTGGAGGATGAGAGAGCTTTTTGGCCCTTTCGCTGTTAGCTTCCGCTATGCCCTTCTTGGTGAATAAGGTGCCCTTTCTGGCAAGTATATTGACAATGTGGGAAAGACAGAACACCTAACTCAACTGTGCCCCTAGTTCATCATTTTGACCATTTTTTTGTTTTGGTTTTAAAACAATTTTGACCAACATGAAAGTTAGATTAATATGTTTGTTCAACTTTTTAATTTTGAAAATCATGCGAGTCAGGCTGTGAGCACTGAAAATTTTCCTTTTTTGGGTCCAAGAAATGGTCCTGTTTTAGAAAAATGGAATAATTTTTGAGAGAATTAGTCAACCTCAGTAAAAATTCTCAAAAACTATTTTTGCAAACGGCCACTGCTCAACGAGCACGAAACCTACTCTTGAGATGCACAACCTCAGATCCAAAACAAATGGAAAATTGCCCCTTGTCTGAAGGACATTGCACGGCAACGGAAAGTTGCCCCTTGTTGAATAGCACCGCAACACTCTGAACGGCAGCGGAAAGTTGCCTCTTGTTTGAATAGTACCGCAACACATTGGACGGCAACGGAAAGTTGCCCCTAGTTTGAATAGCGCCGCAGCACGTGGCAACTAGTTCTCACAATGACAATTACAACCAAATTCTCGGATACAGAGAAGACAAAGATGACCAGAACCATCACATGGACACAGTCGAATTTGAAGTGTTTTATGGCTGGACTTCAGAATGAAGTTGCCTACGTATCCCAAAGATGGGAATCAAGCCTTACGTAGTTCAGGGTTAAGGTACACTCGGGTATTAACCTCTCCTTTTGCACTCTAACTTTTGCCAAGGCCGTCCTTTCTGGGTTTTCAACCTTGCGAGCTTTGTTCTTCTTTTCTTTTCAATTCTTTTCATTTCATTTCTTTTTATTTCTTTTTTCTTTTTTTTTCTTTTCTTTTTTTTGTTCTTTTCTTTGCTCTAACTTTTGCCTGGGTCGCCCTTCCTGGTTTTCGGCCCAGCGAGCCTCTCAAGGGTAAAAGTGTAGCTTTGTCAATGTCAAATGGTTTTGAGATCATGAAGTCATCTGAATCCAGGAGAATGGCCGCTGTTCGTTGACGATGTAGGAGTCCATCCGATGGGGGGTTGAATTTTCTCCTAGTGTTGTGGATAGGAACTCGGTTATCCTTCAGCAATACTTTCTTTTTTCCTCCCTTCTGGAATATGGCATTCTTGCCGATCTTCATTAGCTTGAGAAACATCCCAATTTTTTTGACTCTTCGAGCACATCTGACATTTTTGCCCCTAGTTTGAGGGCTTTTGATCTAGCTTCACAAGCTTCCTTTGACTTTCTTGCCCTGGTTCGTGGGCTGCTTCAAATCTGGCCACACAGGCCTCACATTGTGGTTGACTGTTGAACATTCTGAATCCAAGTTCAAGGTTTGAAAGTAAAGGGGTCGAGTCTCGAGGCTGAGAACGATCCTAAGCTGCACAATCTCAAGAGCGATTCCACACAAGTCTTCGCAGGACTGCGCAAAATATTTTTTGAAATCTTTTAAGAAAACGACTAATCGCTCGCGTGGAAGACAATGTGAAACCAATCTAAATCAAGCCAGGATCCTTCTCAGTACTCACATTAACAAGCATGATTTCATTCATTAAGGGCTTAGCATGCCTCTCTTTCTCTCAAATGATTAAATTTTACAAAACCCGAGGAATTCCTTCCTCTTCGTTTTCACCACATTGTTCAAAAAGTTTTGAAAAACTTAGGCCAATGCAATGATTTCAAGGCAGAAAAAAAGTAGGCGAAAAGCATTGTCATTTCATTCAGAACTTCTGGCACAACTGGCACAAGGCAGAAGCAAACACAAGAATGTAAAAATCACTGATGTTTTATTCGAATCTATTGGCACAACTGGCTCCAAGGCAGAAGCAGACTCAAAAGAAAGCAAAAAGACAAACACAAAACAAGATAGTGATATCCGAGGTAACATCCCCAGAATCACCCGACTCCAACGCAATAGGACTGACTCGATACAACAAGACAGACCCGACTGACTCAGTACAAAAAGACTGACTCTATACAAAACAACAAGACTGACCCAATACCCAAGTCAGAAAGTACAAATTAACAACATTCGCAAATATGCTCAAAACAGTGCATGTCATCCACCATATCTGGAGTAAACTGAGCGCCATCCGTAGGTGGTTCATCCCCTGATCACATGGTCACATTATCCCCCAAATTCACTGATCTAGTGCCGATAGACTTTGCAGAGCTTGGCGCGGCAATGACCCCGTCGTCAATCAGATCTTGTATTTCGTGGCTAAGACAAAAACACATGTCAGTGCCATGGCCGGCTTGTTGATGGAAGGCACAGTATTTGGTTGGATCATGGGAGGGAGGAAGTTTATTCGGGAGAGGCCGAGGCTCCAGGGGTTTGAGATGGCCTTGTCTTATAAGGATTTGGAAAGCTTTGGACAAAGGCATGTAGAGGGCATGGAAGACCCTCTGACCTCGGGGTTGGTACTTCAAAGTTTGTGGATTTTTACTGGATACACTAGCAACGGGATTGATGGGCGTCGACTAGGTTTGCTGATCTCTTCTGAGTGCAGGATTATAGCTGAAAGGAACATTTCTGATACAACGATTCTCCCAGCTTGGCCCTTGATTCAAACTGCTCTCATTCTGAGTAGCAAAAGCGACATCCACAATCTTTGCAATAACTGCAATTACTTGCTGTTTATTCAGCCCTTCGGCTTTCAAAGCCTCCACAGCCCATTGAAGGTGTTCATGGGGACCAATGCCTGCCCCTACCTTGTTCTTACCACCTGCCTCCACTTTGCCAAGGGTTTGGCTTTCTTCAAATGCAGCCAGTCCCAAGATTGGGGATCTTTTTGTCATGGAATTCCTGGTATGTGATGTGGTCGATAAGGGAGCCAATGTCTTGGAGGGTAGATTTGTCACAGTTCTCTAAAGATCTTCGATCATTCTTTTCAGCTCAGAAGTAGTGGGCTCACGGGTTTGAGATGATTGGGGTCCAGGTGCATCCATCATGCATAAGTCCATGCTTTCTGGAATGAACACTTCAGGCTTGGGTAGATGGGCTGGGGTGATGTATATGCTGGGGTCAAAGGTGGATGGTAGTGTATGGATGAGGTTGAGGTGGGGAGGTGACGAGTCAGTACTAACCTGAGGTCCTTTGGGTGGAGCTAGGGTCTCTTCATCAATAAGATCCTGAATCTCATGACAGAGGCAGATGCAACGGTTCGTATCATGACCGTGTTATTGATGATAGGCACAGTATTTAGCTGGGTCATATCTTGGTGAAAGAGGATTTGGAAGGGGTTGGGGTTCTAGGAGTTCTAGGTGCCTTTCTTCTTGTAGCTTTTTCAAAGCTTGGGAGAGACTCATGTAAAGAGGGTTTGTAGACACCCCATTTTTTACAACCCATAAGACTTGGGCATTACTGATGGTTTACTTAGTGATAAAAGGTGTGTAGGGCAAAGATCTAGTTTCTTCGACAAGGAGAGAGACAAGTCTCAAATTCACACCCCATTTTGGACCAAAGATATTTTGGATGGTTTTTAGACCTTAAAACCCTCTCTTTCAAAACTTTTTTGAAATAAAGTTTCTGCGATGTTCCGAGGCTCGCATTTTGTCAAACGTTGCGCTTTTCGGTAAACCGAGCAGGGACAAAGTGGAAATGAATGAAAGAGAGATGAAATCTTTGAAAAATCTTTCAAAACACCTTGCTTAGGGGTTTAAAGTTGAAGAAAGGAGGGGAAGAGAGAAGAAACCAAGTTGGAGGAGAAAACAGGCATGAATCCGGATAGAAGAGAGTTGAGCAGTCCTCGCTGAATCGGGCTTATTAATCTGCATACTTGGATTTTAGCTATGGGGCCACCACCATCGGAAAGATCACTTTTGGGGCTTCATTTTTCACTCAAGAATCTCCTCAGGCCGAGTCCGGGTGGGGGAGATATGATTGGTTGAAGTTGGGCATCATCCCGGTTGGACTGAAACTGAGCAACCTTCACCAAAACAAGCATAACTCTTTGCACAGTTGGAATTTTGATGCAATGATGGTTCCATTGAAAAGCTTACTTCCGGGGATTCAATTTTGACACAATATTGTCCTGAAAAGGAGTTCATATGAAGAAGTTATGCCCGTTTGAAGTTGGACCTGTAGAGCAGATTTTTCCTGCCGACCAGCTAGAACAGATGGCCAACCGACCAAATAGATGGCCGACCGGCCAGAACAGATAGCCGATCGGCCAAATAGATTGCCGACTGGCTAGTTAAAGTAGCCGACCGACCAATTTTGCTAGCCGACGACCTTCCGGAGTATTCTACAGATTGAATGGATGCCAGCTGTGCCAGCTATTCTCCACTCAACCCACTGTCCGAGGGGCTGCCTTTTGGGGGGTGAAATTTGAATTTGTTTCCCCCCCCTTTCCTTAGCCTCTCTCCCTCTATATAACCATCCCTCCACCACCATTTTGAAGGGTTACAAAAACCAGCTGAGGCTTTGATACATACACTCTCTATATCTCTCTCCTTCAACCCTCCAAACCCTAAGGTTCTTGCACCCTTTGCACTACAACCCATAGCGCCACACCTCTACACTCCATTCCAGCAACTTGGGGGCCATTTGAAGAGGTTGAGAGCTCAGAAACTTGGTCCAAGAGCTGCTGGTTTACTGCTCTACAAGGGTGAGTTCTCCTTTTCCCTTTTCTAGTCTTTTCTTGCTTTGTATCTAAGCCATACTTGCTAGCATTTTTGGGCTCCGACCCAGACTGTAAATAGTCATATTTTGAGCCCCTTTTCATGTTTGATTAAGGGTCTTTCTCTGTTTGAGGCCAATTGCTATCACTTGCTTCTTTATCTCTCTTTTAGGCCTTATTTTTGCATAGTATTTTAGGCCTATTTGTGAGCTGTTTTGGATCTTTCCATAAACTGTAAAATATCTTGTTTTGAGCCCCTCTTCAAGATTGTTGTAGGGCTTTCCTTTGTTTGAGAACAACAACTGCCACTTGCCTCTTTATTCCCCTTTTAGGCCTTTTTCTTGCATGATAGTTTAGCCTCACTTGTGCTAATTTTCGTGGCTTGATGTAAACTGTAAATGGTCTTATTTTGAGCCCCTATTCAACTTTTTTGAGGGGCTCATCACCATTTGGGGCCAGCTGCTCTCCCTTTGTGTTTAATCTCTCTTTTAGGGCCATTTTTACATGATAGATTAGCCCTATTTGCATTCATTTTTGGGACTTGTTATAAACTAGAAATATGCATGTTTTGGGACTTTCTTGCATCTGTCTTTATGCTTCATGATCAAATAATGCATGCTTTGTATAGCTATAGGCCAATGCGTTATGCCTAGTTTTGTGTTTCGGGCCATTCCTGCACCGGTAGTGCCATGTTTCATGTTCAGGGCTGTTTTTGTATCACATTCAGTGCTGAATACATGCTTGTAGTACCATATTTCATCCTTGCCATGCTTGTTAGAGTTGCATACTATGCTTTAGGTTTGGTCCACCCCCCTCGGTTGCGTGCAGCGTGCACGTGTTTCCGAGAGTTCTCATTTTCATCTAAATGGCACTGATTTTGGCATGCTTACGAGCTATCCATGTTAGTTTAAGTCCATCATCGCATGTTGGTTGCATTGCATGTCGCTTACATGTTTTAGGTTTGCGCGCCTAGTATACATTGCCTCATTTGCATTGTTCGTGTTGCAATACTTAGCCTCCAACTGCCTAGGTTGCATTTCATTAAGCATGGCATCCCTTGTCTCTTGATTCAATCATGATAGGTGTGGGGCCCTTTGATGTGTTTTTGGTGCTTCCATCATTTGATATCGAAGTTGCAAAACTTGGCCTCTTAGGCACTCATGCATAATTGATGACCCGAGGGTCGAGGGGCATACTCCCTTGAAGTCCATTACATGATGGAGAGTGGCCATGCATACATTGCTTTGAAAAATTCCATGCCATACACTGCTTGCCTCTGCTGCTGTCATTGCAGGTTCTGTTTTTTGTACAGGGAAGTTATTGGCCGGTCGGGCCTACATACAGTGCCGACCACAGGCCAGGAATCTGTGGCGATAGATCAAAAGGCAGCTGTGATCATTCCCTTGGCCGGTGACATTTCTCTAGCCGGGGTGCTCCAAAGTGTGCGCAGAGAACCTATCCCAAGACTTTCGG
Source organism: Camellia sinensis (assembly GCF_004153795.1). NCBI lineage: Eukaryota > Viridiplantae > Streptophyta > Magnoliopsida > Ericales > Theaceae > Camellia > Camellia sinensis. Next base: position 1,027,664 of record NW_021025915.1, on the reverse strand, counting down.
CAGTCCCCAGAGGCGAGAGGGCAGTGTGAACGGAGCAACAGTGCTCTGACAGCGAGTTCCGGGCGAGGCGAGTTAAAACCATGCATCAATTCGCGCATCCCGAGTGGGGCTGTGGCCATTTTAATTCAACATTTAATTGTGTTAATTAAAATAGGAATTCTGAATAATTAATTAAGTGTTAGTTATTTATTCGGACTGTAATTTATTCGGTCCTCCGAGTGAGGGCTATTTGTAATAAGTGTGGGTGCGTGTGTGTGTCTTCCAATCCCCGTCTTTCTTCCCTTTTTAATTACCCGCTTATGATGGAGATAGAGGCATATTTTAAATACATACTTATGCTATGCATGCGTGCATCCACACTTTTGTCTTACATAGCACCAGGCTCGGCACATCATGCTAACTGCACTGGTATTGCATTCCAAGTGAGTATTGTTAATTGCCAGCATTTCACATGCCACGTGTAGATTAGCCCGAGCTTGTCAGATTGCATCCTTGCATGTGTTTATATTAGCATCTTGCATGAACTAGGAATCATGCAATATGATTACTAACTAGTTTCTGTTTTGCTGCGGAGTATAGGTTGAGCTTTTATGCTTTAGCAATACCGCATGCGTTGTGAGTGTTGCTATAATTGCCATGACTACCATAGCCTAGCTGCTTATGATATAACGGCTTGAATGCCTGTGGATGGAGGTGAATTACCTAAATTGGAATAATGCATTAAGACTGTGTAGTGTTTAAGCCCACTAGATAGTGGCAAAACCAATTTTTCTAAAGCCCACTTGAGGGTGGCAAACCTGCATTTTAACCTTACTTCGAGTAGGCAAACCATTTTCAAAAACAAACATGCAATGGTTTGTTCCGATTTGGGGGATTTAGTCTATACTTGTTTGCTGTGCGCTATAACATAGTATTTCTAGCTTATAACCGAATAAGAAACGCATAACGTTTTCAAATTGGATATCATGGTTAAGTTAGAGGCCGATCTTCGGAATTCGGGCGAGAGGGGGTGCCTCATTAGCTGACCTTCCCACATTGTACCCAAGTTCCCGAGCGAGACAACTTTGGTGTGACGGACACGTGGCCTTTGGCACCGAGTCAGGGTTTTCCTAAAGTCTCCCCAAAATTAAATAATTTAGGTGGCGACTCTGTATCTGGCGAAAGCAGTTCATGTTTGACACTTCTTTTTCAAAATCTATCTCAAAACCAATTTGCCGATTTGGACTCTTTGTTAGTTCAGATTAAGAACCGTGACACGAATCGAGTCTGACCTGTAGCCGGGGTCCCTCACGGATGTGTTACAGGTTAAACTTTCGGGCCTTGGGGCCGATTTGCAGTGGCGGGTTTTGCCATTGAGGGAAGTGTTGATAGAAGGTCTACTCTGAGCATTTCACAGCTGCGCTCCATCAGTAGTAGCATTGGAACTGCGAGCAACATTTTCTCTTCAACGGCTCATTATCTTATGCCAAAGATCCTTGTCAGAATGGTATCCTGATTTGAACCCCCATTCCATGAAGGTCTGGAAAGGTAAACAGTTGTCGTACAATCATTTTTGCAACAACATGCCATTACATCGGAACCAATCATCCTGATCTGTCTTTGTCGGGAAGGCCTTGTGGTCATCATTAAGGCTTTGCTCTTCTCTCGTCACGAACTCTGAGAAAACCCTCCTTTGGTTCTTGGCGGGTGACTTTCAAGATCACGAGTTGTGACCTCGATCTGTTGTGTTGTAGGAGTATTGAGCAATAAAGGCCTCAGCCAGCTCTTTCCCAATATCCGTTTCACAGAGTCCTCAATTTTGCCATACCAGATTGCGGCTATCCCACGACATGGTTCGGCCAAAAATGCAACTACAATAGGCTCGGCTATTCTAAGATGGCATATGAGATCAACAATCGATACATGTTATTCAACTTGGAATTGAAATAATACAATGCAGTTAGCATGATCGGCCAGCCCGGTGCATGCAATACAGATGATGAATGCAAAATGCGAACATATATGCAATTGAAACATGCCCTAAATCTAACCCATCATAAGTGGTAAATAAAAGGGAGAAAGACGTGGGTTGGAAAACATACATCACCACCGCACACTTATGTACACAATTGCCCTCGCTCAGGGGTCCGAAATAAATAGTATAGCCGTATTAAATAATTAACTACTCTAACTAATTAAAGATTACAAAAAACCTACATTAATTAACAATTAACTAGGAAAGAAAAATGAATTAGCATGCAGCTAAATGGACCGCCCAGCTCTACTTCGAATGATGAAAGTACATGCATGTCGAGTCCCTCGTCAGAAAATTCCTCGCGATGCCTTGATTTGCCTCTGTTTGCGATATCTTGAATGCTGTGCAAAGCTAGAAGGCCTGTTTTCTGGTTCTGCTGCAACAGAGAGCAAGAAAGGAGCATGGAAAAAGTATTTTCAATATGTAATGCACACCTCGATCCTCGTGCACCCATCACGATCTCGATACATGATGGCCGAGGTGATCGAATTTCACGACTCGATGTGAAATGATTGCACAATGACAACACAACAAGCCTAGACTCCCATCAGGGAATCGGAGTGTCGGCGATCGGAATTGAAGGCACGTTTGTCACTTCGGTATGAAACGTCCCTCGTTCTTCGTGTTTGGGCTAATCTTATCCCAAACCAACGCAATGAAGATGGCATACACAATGCGACTAATATGCAAAACCTAGCATACGCAATCTATGGCTAAAATACATACACAATGCCAAGGTGGACTTTACCACCAATATAAGTGGAACCTAGCCACACTCACATCAGTAGCCATATGAGGAAAATGAGACAACCGAAAATCATGCAAAACATGCACGAATGAAATGGACTGACCTAAGGCATCAAATGCCACTCTACCATAAAGAAAAAAAAAAACATGCAAGGGGAGATGGAAAGATGCCTTACAACATGCAATTTCCAGCTTGAAACATGATGCGGCAATGCGTTCCGGAATCATGAAAAATGTCACACAATGCAAGCTAAGATGGCCCGACATATCGAAACTAGTGAAGCGGATATACTAGAGGTACATAAAGCCATGCACGAAATGGAAAAACCAACCCAAAATGACCCTAGGCAGTCTGAAACAGTGGTGGAAATGACCTAAAATGATGGCTCGGAATGCAAAGAAATGAAGCTCAATTCAATGGTCCGGTAAATGACGCATACAAGCCCGGACTCTCAAAACGTATTTAAAGAGTATGAAAATGGGAATATGGCATTCACATACAAGCTCTGAAAATATGATGTATAATGGCCCCAAACAGAAACTGCCTAGCGTAACATGTAATGGACTCGAAACTCAAAGCTAGGCAAGTGTATTTGAACTGTCAAAGCATGCCAAAACAACATCTTCGACCATGAGACCTAAAACAGAGCTGGGCAGTCAAAATATACACAAAATCAGTTTTAAGGGCAGCCAAAAAGAGCTAAAATCAAGGGTCACAAAGCATGTGGAAGTAAGCTAGTGAACCATGATTTGCACTACAGCTATCATGAGCACATGAGAGCACACCAACCAGCCAAAAATAAAAAGTATGGCCAGCTCATAAAAAAAAAAAATAATTCCCAAAAAACCCCACTAAAACTCGTCATGCATGCAAGAATGGATGTGCTCCTTTAGAAGGCCATGCAAGGGGTTGTTCGCACACATATAAGATAGACATACAAAATGGAAAAAACACCTCTGAGACAGAGGTTATAAGGACCCTGAAACTCACCAAAAAGGTCCTGAATTGGTCTAGGAAGCATGCAAGTGAAAGCCCCTTTGAAGGCCTTAAATAGGATTGCTCTACACATACATAATAGACACTTTAATTGGCAAAATGGGCCCTGGACAGAGTTCATGGCAGACCTTAAAACTCACCAAATAGGGCTTTGAAACATGGCTTAAAACATTGAAAGTGGAGCTCCTTTGTAAGGCCAAAATGGCCAACAAACAAGGCAAGGAGAGGGGGGGTCACCCCCTCTGATTTTGGCCTCTCAAAATAGTATGCTAGCCACTGAAAATCCATTGGATTTCAGTGGCTAAGAGGCCAAACCATGGCCAATGCAAGTGCTCTAATGCATAGCCTTAATCATGAAGAGATGAAGCATGCATAGGGGGAAGATGACCCCAAATAGAAATGGGACCTTAACCAAACTTGAAGAGGATGTCAAAACAAGACTTTTTCCAGTTTATATAAAATCTCAAAAATGCTCACAAGTAAGGCTAAAATATGATGCAAAAATAGCCCTAAAAGAGAGATTGAACAAACAAGGAAGTAAATGACTTCAAACAGTAAAGTACCCTTAAAAAAAGTTGAAGAGGGGCTCAAAATAAGTCACTTTACAGTTTATGACAAAGTCCAGAAATGCTTTCAAGTATGGAAAAAATAAGGAGCAAAATGAAGACCAAAAGAAGGAAAGAGTATGTTACTCTTGTAGCCAAGAACTCCAGCAGCAAAAGGGGTCCAAATTCTGAGCTAAAACCAGATTTTGGAGCTCAAAATGATCCTCAAAGAACCTCAGCCCAATGGTAGTTGAGTTTGATCAAGGGTGCCTAGGCAAAGGAGAGGTATATCTCCAAGTATAGCTCTTGTTATGCACACAAGGGCAAGAGAATGAGAGAGAGGCAGAGGTTTTAGGTCTGGAAGTTGTAGAGAGAGAGAGGCTTTTTTTAGAGTGAGAAGCTCCTAAGCTTCTCCAAGAAGTTCTTCTTTGAAAAATGGGAGATATATTATCATATATAGCAAAAAGGAGAGTTGGCTCGAAAATATCTGATTATAGGACAGTTGAAGGTTGTGGAAGACAACTGGAGGGAAAGTATCTATCGATTCTGAGCTTTCTGGGCATAAGTGGTCGGCCGACCACCTTTTTTGATTTCCTGCTACTTTTTCTGGTTTTTCAGGACAAAAAATTAGTCTGCCGAAAAGAAAGGTGGTCGGCCAGTGATTGGGAAGTCCAAAAGTGGTCAGCCAGGTGTCCAAATTGAAGCCCCAGAAGTTAGCTTTCCAATGGCACCGGCCTTGAATCAAAATTCCTCCTGTGAAAAATGTTATGCCTATTTTGGTGAAGCCGCGCAGATTCGGTCCAACTGGAGTGATGCCCTACTTCAATCAACCATATCTCCCCCGTCCGGAATTGTCTTTAGGAGATTCTTGAGTGCAAAATGAAGCCCCGGAAGTAATATTTCCAACGGTGATGGCCTCATAGCTGGATTGCATGTATGCAAATAAATAGGCCCAATTCAGCGAGGGTTGCTCGACTCTCTCTTAACAGTTCATGCCTATTTTCTCCCCCAACTGGGTTTCTTCCCTCTTCTCTTCTTTTCTTCAAATCCAAACCCCTAAGTAGGTGTTTTGAAAGATTTTTCAAAGATTTCATCTCTCTTTCATTCATTTCCACTTTGTCCTTGCCCGGTTTACCGAAAAGCGCGATATTTAACAAAATGTGAGCCTCGGAACATTATAGGAACTTTATTTCACAAATATTTTGAAAGAGAGGGTTTTAAGATCTAAAATATTTTGATCAAGATTGTTTTGGTCCAAAAAAAGGGGTATGAAGTTAAGATTTGACTCTCTCCTTGCCGAAGAAATTGAATCTTTCTCTTGCACACCTTTCTCCACCAAGTAAACCATCAGTAGTGCCCAAGTCTTAAGGGCGGTCAAAAATGGGGTGTCTACAATGGTGTAGTGGCACTTGCAACTATCTACCGTGGCACAGATACAAATGGCACTTGTTCAAAATGCCACAAGACTAAAAAATGTCATTAAACCAATAGTTTTGTGGCACTTTCAAATGCCACTAAACTAAGAAAATGTTGTAGTGCGCCTAACTAAAGGCGAGGAAATGTGTGTTACGAGATTCTCATTTTACTGTGACTCTGTGTGTAAGCCAATGGCTGTATGTATGTAGGTTTGAATAACCGTTTTGTGTAACCAAGCTCAAACTTTGGAAACTTGTAAACCCTTAGGGGTATTTATTTATTTATTTACTTGTTGTTGGATTAATGTATTGTTGCATGAAGAACTATTGTATCATATAATGCAAGTTTGGAGATTTATATTCGGTTTTCTTAAAAGAGTCATGATTGTTGTGTTATCATTTGGGTTAGAAATTTGGGACGTTACGTTTTAACTATTTAAAAGATGAATTGATGAAGCAATTAGGTTAATTTAGTTAGCCATTTATGTACCAAGTTATTTGAGAAGTTAAGCGGTCAATTTTATGGGTTTGATGTTAGATTATAATTATTTAATTTAATATATGTCTTTTTGTATTTATAATTAATTTTTTATTAGATAGAAAAAGAGGGGAAAAAAAAATTGATGCTTTGCTTCCATTGACAATATTCATGAATCGAGAACCTAAGTCAAAAAGAGTGATAGCAATCTTGTCACAATTATTACAAAATTATTGAATAGAATAAAGGTTTTTCAAAAAGGAAAATATCAAATCATTAACATTTTTTTTAAAAAAAACTTGCAAATCAATAATAAGGTCACGCTTGGCAATCTAAAAATAATTTATAAAAATAATTTATTTTTTTATTTTTTTTTATTATATTACCTCTCTATTTTTTTGCACATCTTTTAGTAAAAAGACAAAAAGTATATTTATTTAGGTCATCCCAAACAACCCCTTAAATTTTATAAATATTAATAATTAAAATCATAAAATTTATTATGTATATGTAATTATTTTTATAAAACTATATTAGGATGTAATTGCCCCCTTTTAAAAACATTTGTTTTGGGAAATAGATTAAAAATTAAATTTTTGCTTTTTTTGATTTTTTTTTTTGAAAAAATATGTAAAAAAAAATAAAGAGATGATTTAACTCAAAATAGGTTAAAAGTCAAAAAATAACTTTTAACCAAGTTTCTAAATTGATATAGGCCTCGTTTGGGAAATGGCTATTTTAGAGGCTTTTTGACTTTTTGGCTATTTTAGTAGGCTATTTTAGTTTTTGTGTTTGGGAACATGGGATAGATTTTTAGTTGAGTTGGTGTATTGAAAAATGTGTTGAAATGATATTTGCAATTAAAATGACAATTTTATCGCTATTCTCACATTTTTCAAAGTAAATCAATAGGGGCAAAATTGTAATTCCACTATCTGTCACTGTGACAGCCTACCACTATCACAGTGACAGCCACTGCCAGCCTAATTTTTATTTTATTTTTTTGAAAACCTTTTGTTTTGGAGGCTTTTAGGCTATTTTTGTTTTGGAGGTTATATTAGCCTAAACCACCTCTTCCCAAACAGCGCCATAATACATTATTACTGTGCCCGTGAATTGAATATAAACTTAGAATAAAGCTTTGGACCCCCAGTGGGGGTACTGGGGTCCCTTCCCATTGGTCCAAAAAAACAAATTTTTTTTTTTTTTTTTTTTGAGTTTCCAGCCAACCCCAGGCCGACACGTGGCACTTGGGGTCACTGGGGGTCACCCCAACTGGGGGTCTGTAGCATTACTGATAAACTTAACCCCATGATGAGTCCATATTCTTGTACCTAACTACAATAACCATGTCAAATAAAAAAAATAATTTATTTAAAAATAATTTTTATATATAATGATGTGATATTCTTTGTTTCATTTAATTTAAATTTAATCATCTTGTTTCGTGATTATAGACAAGGTAAAATAACTCCTCTTATATTAGGCTAAAACAATTAGAATTAACATAAATGATAAGTGGAGATAAACAAAATAAAATATATATTTCACCGTAATAATATGACAATGGCCTATTTTGAGAATTTGGTTAAAAGTCACTTAACCTATTTCGAATTACATCACCTTTATATTTTTTTACACATTTTTTTCAAAAAAAATTTATAAAAATTAAGAATTCAACTTTTAACCTACTTTCCAAAACAAGCCAATATCATAACATGAATTATAGCAAGTCTAATTAACCCAACACAAGAATTTGAAGCAAGAGTGCAAATTGAATTAAAGCTACATATATGTATTTATGTGGAGATAAATTATTGAGGAAATAACAAATCGGCGGATATTTGTAAAAATAATTTCAGATCAATGAATTTTTTTACGAATTTTAACAATTAAAATTATAATTTTTTTCATGAAATAGTAATTATGTTAAAAGATTCCATTGGTACGTAATTTCTCTTAAATTATCCAAAAGGCTCAAAATACGATGTGATATTATTTAGAATATTTCAAATTAATCACTTAGTGAAAAGTTTATAGTTGTGACAACTCACTTTTGGTAGTGCACATTGTAAATCTTCATTGACGAATAATACTACACAAATATAATGTCACAAATCCATTAACTTTTCATATAATTGTGTATGTATGTACTTATTGAGTAATCCTATACATAAATATAATTTTCACTAGAATTTTTTTACATTAAGACAAAAAAGATATGTCACTTGTGTATAGTGGCCAATAAATAAAATTTAAAAACCGTTATATATATCATTTTCAATATTTTTATTGTGTGTCCCTTTCACCACCTCATTGTAGAAGAAACTTGAGGCTAAAACGCGTTTTTATGAATGATTCATATGTAGAGAAAGAGTACGTATATACGCGCGACACATTAACTTATCTACCCACCCCAGATCTTGACTTGTTCATGGCCCTATATGGTGACCTTCCCAAACCGAATTCTCACATATCTTAGTGGCACACCACCTTCCCATAATAGGTAAATTAAAAACAAATAAATAAAATAAATCTGTTATGAATACAAAAATCGATTACAGTATCAGATACATAAAAAATACATGTAGATTTAGTTTTGAAGAATTTTTTTTGTTTATATACATTGTGTATCTAGTTCTGTAATTAATTTATGAGTCTGGAAATTTATTTATAAACATTTTTTTTAAAAATGTGGAAAATTTGATATTTGGGTTAGTATTGATTAATTGTTATCCTCTAATTCCAGCCTGTTTGCCATTATAAACAGAAAGAGATAATCATTGTGAAAACGCAATCCCATGGATTAGTATATAAAGGGGGATAATACTCTCTCACTCATAAATAAAATTTAAAAACCGTTATATATATCATTTTCAATATTTTTATTGTGTGTCCATTTTGCCCATTTTTTATGTTTCTTGACATGTTATGGGGACCTTCCCAAACCGAATTCTCACGAATCTTAGTGGCACACCACCTTTCCATAATTGGTAAATTAAAAACAAATAAATAAAATAAATATGTTAAGAATATAAAAATCAATTACAATATCAGAAACATAAAAAATACATGTAGATTTAGTTTTGAAGAATTTTTTTTGTTTATATGTATTGTGTATCTAGTTCTGTAATTAATTTATGAGTCTGGAAATTTATTTATAAACTTTTTTTTTAAAAAAAATGTGGAAAATTTGATATTTGGGTTAGTATTGATTAATTGTTATCCTCTAATCCCAGCCTGTTTGCCATTATAAACAGAAAGAGATAATCATTGTGAAAAGGCAATCCCACGGATTAGTATATAAAGGGGGATAATACTCTCTCACTCTCATCATCCAAGACGCAAACCAACATTGAGATCAAAATGGGAAGCCTAGGGAGTTTGAGGCAATGGCCTCAATTTGTCTATGCTTTGGTATTTTGCTTAGCAGCAACTAGTGTTGTTGCTAATAAGCCTTATATTTATGCTTCACCACCTCCACCTCCTTATATTTACAAGTCTCCACCCCAACCCTCACCATCTCCACCACTGCCTTACGTTTACAAATCACCACCTCCCCCATCACCATCGCCACCACCTCCCTACATTTACAAATCTCCACCTCCACCGTCTCCATCCCCACCACCACCCTACATGTACAAATCACCACCTCCTCCATCACCATCACCACCACCTCCGTACATTTACAAATCTCCACCTCCACCATCTCCATCGCCGCCACCACCCTACTACTACAAGTCACCTCCACCGCCATCTCCATCTCCACCCCCACCTTATTACTATAAGTCACCACCTCCACCATCTCCATCACCCCCTCCACCATATTATTACAAATCTCCTCCACCACCTTCTCCGTCTCCTCCTCCGCCTTATTACTACAAGTCACCACCACCACCATCGCCATCACCTCCACCACCCTACTATTATAAGTCACCACCCCCACCATCTCGATCACCACCACCACCATACTATTACAAATCGCCACCTCCACCATCTCCTTCTCCACCACCTCCTTACTACTACAAATCACCACCACCTCCAGTGAAGTCACCACCTCCTACATACATCTACAAATCTCCACCTCCACCATCTAAGTCTCCACCACCACCTTACTATTACAAATCACCACCTCCTCCAGTGAAATCACCACCGCCACCTCCATACTACTACAAATCACCACCACCCCCAGTGAAGTCACTACCTCCTCCATACATCTACAAATCCCCACCTTCACCATCTAAGTGTCCACCACCACCTTACCATTACAAATCACCACCTTCCCCAGTGAAATCACCACCTCTACCTCCATACTACTACAAATCACCACCTCCACCAGTTAAGTCACCTCCACCACCCTACTATTACAAATCTCCTCTTCCACCATCTCCATCACCACCACATCCATACTACAACAACTCACCACCACCACCGCACCATTATTAAGCCAGCCGTTGCCACCTATGCCTCAACCCATTCTATTTAAGGCTTGCAACTTAATTAATATTGCATTAGCTTGAATTTCCACAAGAATAAGTAATTCCAATTGTTGAAGTTGTGTTTGAAGGCATTTCTGGCATTGCCTTTCAATTTTTAATTTAAACAAGTTTATTTGTCAATAAGAAGTCCCCACAGTGGAGATACTTCTTTGTGTAATTTTTTTGTTTTTATTTTGTGCGAAGCTTTCTTTTCACTATCAGTTTATTGTAATAAGCAATGAAACGATGAATTTCAAATGCTACGAGTAGCCTTGTTGTGCTTATCTAAGTTGTACCTTCTGTTACTATGAGAATCCCTTAATTTCTCAATAACCCTTTATTAGTCAGGTAAATTAATTAAGGTTCCTTTCCAATCATTTGATATTCAAATTATACCTACATGATAAATGAATAAGTATTATTTAATAGTATCGTAGCATTATATGATATTACTTAAGTGATGTTTCGTAGCAAAAATTTTTAAACTCACATTCAGAGAAGAAAAAATTTGAAAACAAAAATGTTGACCTAAAGAAAATTCGCTAAAGAAGAAAAATTAATAAAAAGCTACTAAAAATATAATTGTGTGTTGTAATTTTTTATTTGCTAAAAGTGCTAAGTAACACAATATCACCTAATATTCCAAAAATATTTAATAATTTTCCTTGGATGAGTGAGCTGTCATGTTTTTTTGCCCAAATGCATGACCCGAAGTACTTCAAAATGCCAAGCTGTAAAACTCTTGTACTCTTTTCTAAAAAAAATAAATTATTTAGATGATTCAGTCGGTTCAATTTTTAAGTTTTTATTTATAAATTATTTATTAAAAATAAAATATTGATTTGATAAAAATCATAATCATATGATTTTATCACATTTGCTTTTTTTTTTTTTTTAAATCAATAACCTATTTTCAAAATCATACATGTTTATTTTTTAAAAATAAATTTGATAAAATCTTATAGTTTCGGCTGTGAAATGTCTCATATTTTTCTTAATTGAAAAATCTACACAAAAACAAATGAAACAAATTATTAAAATGAGCCTCGTAATTTGGGACGGTAATTTTCTCCTGCTCCATTTCTGTTGGTAAAAATTTAGTTCAAGCTTAATCGATAATGATTTGATCAACAGACTCGAACCAATCTTTAAGTAATTAAACACAAATAAAAATCAATTTTGTGGTTGAGTTCTATATCTTAAACAGATTAAGGACTTCCTTGGAGGTAATTAGGCAAAGAAGAGATAGAACATAAAAGAATATGTATTAATTCGAATGAACTGTCACATGTCACTAGTTACAAGAATTTAAACAAGAACAAAAGATTGAAAAAATACAGTAATCGACAACTGAAAAAAAGATTAATGGGGGTTGGAAAAAACTACTAGTTTAATCTACTCCTAAAATGCTAATTTAGAACTACTCCTAAATAATTTTGTACGAATGTGTTTGATTGTTGATTCATTTTCTTTTTTTCATTATTCAAGTCCCCCTTTCATACTTGCTTGGCCACCTCATGTTGTAGCAATCAATCCATGATCTTCCTTGGTCTTTGCTCCACTCAACCATATCTCATATCTTCATAGGAACTACTTGTAGATTTTGTGCTTTGACTTGATAGTGATCCCCCCGATTTTAGCATATGGTTTCTAATTGATCTCAATAAATATCTTTATTGGTTTTATTTAATCTTTTTAAGTCACATCATCATCTCTTCCATGCCACGTTACTATCATACTTATCATGCCATGACAGCATACTTGTCGACAAAAATAATAAAAACAAATATAGTCAAGGAAATTATTTTAAAATAGTTTATAATTTCAATCGACAGACCATAATCGAATTTGGCCATAATTAATAGGTCACAATCGACAGAAAAATCAAATGTGGTGCAAACAGTTTCAAACAGGTTTTCTCTGCCTGAGGAAGTGGAACGGGGACAGATTTTGTTTCTCCCACCTCATTATACTCGACCTGCCCCAATTATATTAATTTTTTTATTATAATAAAATTAAAATACTAAAATATTATACTTAATATTAATTTTTACTCATTTTTTTTAATTTATATATTATCATTGTCATTAAATATAAATTATTATCAATAATATACCATATTATCTATAGTTTTTACTATTATTATTATTTTTCAATCTATAAAATTAACTCATCTCTCACCCGCCACTGCCATTGGTTTGGGATGTCCTAAAAAAGTGCAATTGGACTATTGTTCAGTTGTTCAATGTGATTGGATTCGTGTTTAGGCTTACGTGTGCCTTGGGCTAAGTCCCTGTGGGCCACGGCCGGTCATGCCCGGATTTGGGGTGTGACACCTGGGAATGAGTTATTACAAATCCATTCCAAATCTAACTCGTGTCATTTCTACTTTATGGTCTCTTCAAATTGACTCAAAAAAAAAAAAAGGGGAAATAACACATCAATTGAAAGGTGATTTTTTTTTTCTTCAAATTAATGATAAAATTTATAAATTTTAATTATTAAAATCATAAACATTCACTACAAGAAATTACACTTTTGTTGATTAAAAATTTAGTAGGCAAAAGTTATCCACAACAAATATTTTTAGTCACCACTTTGGTCGCCAATTGAGGGTCGGAAAAAGTAATTAGCGACTACAAATTTTTTTAGTCGGGAAAAAGTTCTATTTGTCGAAATTTTTGGTCGCTGAATGTTACATTACCGCGACTAAACTATTTTGTTGCTAAAACATTTTAGTTGCCAAAAGTGATATTTTCCTAATTGAATATGTTAGTCGCCAATTGTCACATTCCCCGACCGAAAATGTTAGTTGACAAAAGTAATGTTTGCGCGATTAAAAGTTTAGTCGACAATAGACCTATTCGCGACCAAACACTTTGGTTGCCAAAATTAATAATTTCCCGACTAATTCTTTAGTCGCCAAATGTACCATTTCACCTACCAACATTTTAGTTGCCAAATGTGAATAGTGAAACACCAACTAATCACGTGTTTGCCAAAAGAGCAAAAACCAAACCAAATTTTTGTCACCAATTCAATTCTTTTTGTTTGTCAAAACAGAAATAAAATATAAAAAGAATTTCATTTGACCTGTATGATATATTATACTCCATCCAAATCATTAAAACTAACAAAATCAACTGAATCATGAATATCCAACAAAAACCTGTTTAATTAAAGTCATCAACTATTGTAAGTCTTCATCCAGAAGTTATTCCAAACTACATAATCATCCAATTAAAATGGTCATGTAATCTATATAATAATTCAATTCACATCCGTCTAGTATACAAATTTAAAACATAACAAGTAATTCTTATTATGTTTTAAATTTTTATCCATATGCATCTATCCAAAAATATAATTAGTAATTTATTCAAATACTCTCCATACACATCTATTCAAAAGTATATAATCCTTCAAAAAATGTAACAAGTGCCAACTAGTCCTGTACAATTCAACTTCGTGCACAAGTTCATCCATCTGTACAAAAGAAAAACATAAATAATGTCAGGTAATTTTTTTATGAAAATATTTGCACATCACTTGGAATGTAAAATTAAACAAAAATTGAAAAAGGTCCATGGAAAGTAAAAATTACATGAATTTAATTGACATATTGTTATAAAAAAAATTAAAAAAACAAAAAGAAGAATTTAAATTAATAACATATATTTTCCTCCTATGACTGCCAGCTGCCCACCTTTTATGTAGGCTAAAGAATATACTGCCATGCTCTCTAAATGAGGACAAACATATATCACAGCCTCAACCTAAATAATAAGAATTTCAAAATCAAAATAAAAAAGGTTAACTTCCCATTGAAAGATAAAAAAATTTAATAATCCATTTACAACCAAAAATCTTTGACGCGCCAAATCATATCTCGAACACGTACATAATAAGAATTTCAAAATCAAAATAAAAAAGGTTAACTTCCCATTGAAAGATAAAAAAATTTAATAATCCATTTACAACCAAAAATCTTTGAGGCGCCAAATCATATCTCGAACACCATCCTTAAATTTTATCATAATTTTCGTGCTACCCGTGTTTTAATGAATTTAGAATCCCTAATCTCTTCCATGACTAATAGGTGGAGAAATCCATAAGATAATCTAACCCCAGCCAACCACTTATTTTATATATAAAGAGTTAGCCTTACAAGAAAAAAGCGACTTGTATTATATAATTGCACACCAAGACCAAACTCAAGTAAAAGATACGCAAAAATGTTACTCAATGGAAAATTGAGAAAGAATAATAAGGTGCACCAGATTCACTAATTTATAAATGAGGAAGACTCTTCTGTTATAAAATCCATGATGCTAGATTTATTAACAGTGTGTAAGTAAGCAGAGGCAGAAGATCAACCTCAAAAGTGAGTGCCGGTAGAAACGACACTTGGCATCCCAAATACAATTTTGAGCAATGTTAAACTAAAATCAACAACTATTTTGCTTCATGCTCTAAAGACAACAAGGATAGTGTCAAAAGAAAAAACACAACTCTGTAACCACCCTATCCTTCACAAACTAAACTGAACCACGAAGTAGATTGAAGTAAACTCTGAAGGGTTAAGGCATTAAGTTGTCAAAAACCAATGGATAAAAAACTGCAAATTGGTTGTTAACCATTTCCAAGTCAACAAACCTTGAGAACACATACTGGATTACCAACAGCAGCAGCAGCATGTGCTCTTTTTTCTGCATTAGCCAACTCAACATGGAATCCAATAGTCTTTAGTAATTTTATTTTTTTCTATTTTCTCATGGATATTGGTTTCTTATAAATATAGATTGCGTATGGAGAAACTCTACATTGATTTGGATAATTGATTGAGTGAATAATTTCAGAACCTCTCATTTTTTTCACTGCAGAATTTCTCTTCATCTTCCTCATTCTTCTTCCCCTACTCCATTTTTTTATGGTTCTACACCCAAATAGACTGTACACTCTTAATTGATGGTTAATTAAAGTTTGATTCTCGTATCTATTACAATAGAAATAGATGACTGTCTAGGATAGAGTAAAACTTATCAATCAGGTGCTCTGAATTTGTTTGCTTACTTTATACTATTCATTGCTTAAGATTAAAAAATCTTTTTAATAGTAGCCAACTCTAGTCTATTAAACTTGAGCTGAACCAACTCCTTTTTCTAATTTGTATGTATTATCATTCTTCAGAGTAATCATTAATCAAATTAAGAATGTAGGTTCAGTTTAACTCCCAATAAGAGGGAATTATTCTTGGAAGCCCATTAGGCTCTAGTTTTGTTTAGTTTGGATAGTTGTAGAAAGAACTAAGCCACCCAATCCAACCCATTCAAAGATCTAATGATGAAAGTAATATGGTAAGCAAGCTGACACCCCTAATCAATTGACAAATAACAATCAATTAACCACATAAAACCAAATAATTAAATCTTTAGGACTACTTTTCTGAAATGCAACTCAAAATCGAGAACTATGTGAAGAATTTGGGGGAAATGAACACGAAAAGAAAATCACAACACTGGAAACTAGTCCACAAAATATATTTTTAAGTACAAAGATCACAAATTAAATTGGAAAAGAAGAAAAAGAAGCCCTATGTGCTTGCAACACCAAAAAAATTCCTTGGTCAAAGTAAGACGGCTGAAGTAGTAAAGACTAATACCAATCCAAAATGAAAGAAACTCCAATAAGTCACAACCTATTGGCTTAGAAAGAGGTTCTTAAATCTTCAATTTCAAATGGATTTAAAATCCAAATAAGATCATGCCAACCTGTACAGCATGTCAAACACTTCAATATGTAAGAAAGAGTGTACTCCATCACTAAACTCCTCCACTTTGGTAAATGATAAACATCCATTCAAATCACATGTGGTCTGCATACTTGTCAATGACAAGAAGCGAAGTCTAGTGACTATCAATTTTTATATTACTAAAATACCAAGTGCCAAGGCCTCTTCTAGTGAAATCATATGCACTTTGGACAAACCTAGATCCTCGTCAGTTAAAACACACTGTCCTAGAATTGGCAAAATCTTATTCTACATTAGTTTTTAATCATGGATAATAACATGGCAATAATAACAACAATAAAGCTTGGAGCAATTGGAAATGATCAAACTGCCAAGCATGATAATGTAGGTTCAAGTGTTCAATGTAACCACTTTGCTTCAGTATGGGCTTATGTGACTTCCTCTTTTCAACGAAATTCCTCTGTTTTTTAATCTCTAAGGATTGGGCAGCTGTTTGCTAGTTAAAGCTAGATTGGTTTCTTTTTCGTTTTTCTCGTTTTCTCATTTCCCACTTAAAGCTCAAAGAAATGGCTAAAAAAATTGACATGCATAATCTATAACACAGAATATGATATAGATAATTTTAACAAACAAAACAAGCTTGACATGGAACATAAAAGAAATTAATGCTCACCAACACATCATGTTAACATGCCAGCCAAGCTAGGCACTGCTCAGGCTTGTCTCATTTATTAAACAAGCTTAAATTAAGAACAAGAACAAAGTGAAATGCAAACCTCAGAATGCAGATATGGAATGGACACAGTTGTAAAAACAAGTCATGCAATGATGTAATATAAGGGTGGTCTGCCCTTGTTGTGTGCTGGAATCAGCCTTCAGTGACTCTTAAGTTTGACATTAAATTTCAGTGTTTCCAATGATTTAATATGAATGCAATAAAAGCACCACTATGAAATCAAAATACACTTGATTCATTCAATGAGAAACACTAAAACAAAATCAAATGTTCCCTGAAGTTAAAAAAATTTGACTTCAAATGATATTCATGGATAAACAAACTTTATTGAAATGTGATTATCATACCCTCCGTGCTCCAAGTATGGTTTCTTGAACCAATCTCTATCTTTCACAAGCTTGGATGCTATTATAGCAAACCTGACTTTCCAAGTTGCTTTGATATCTTAGCAAGGTTAGACCCTCCAACAACACGAACTGTATAGAAACAAAAGTCTTACAGTAATTAAAAAAACAAAATTCCAAAATTTAGATGAGAAAGTCATATATGAAATTCTAGAAATCAACGTGAAATTCCAAAAGTCATAAATGAAATTCCATCCTACAAATCAACATGTCAACTCGAGAGTTCCAGAAACATTTTGCATCCTTTCTGCAAATTGATAGCTTAAAATATTACGGTGTGGCCTATTATAGGCAGTAGGAAGGCTTTTAAGCTCACTATATCATGTAACTTGATCAAGTTGGGGGGTAGTTAAGTTGAAAATAATATTGGCTGAATAAAAACATGGTAAATGTATTCAACCTAGATGTAAAGGTTTCTGTTGCCGTATAATTTGATTCACATCCCATCCTTCCATTCTAAACTTTGTGATCATGATTTGACTCTCTAATCATACAAGCTTTTTACGATTTTCTAGCTTTATCTTGAGGATGATAATTACACTTCTTTTTTTGTACTTTGATATGGCCAGAAGAATAAACAAATAAGAAGAGGGCATTCTTGTGCCACCTTTATTTCAAAGTGTTGCTCTTTGGGGTATGTCTAACTGTTTATTTTGATTTATGTTTTTGGCCGCTATTTATGTCTTAATATGAACTTTATGGTTACTTGACTAGTATTTACCTTAGGCTATTGGAAAATGAAGCTTTAATTTTTATCCTCATCTACTATAAACTTCAATTAAATGTTCAGAAAAAAAAAGAAAGGCTTTCTTTCTTTGCAATTTGAGGTTTTTGCTGCTTTTGTCTGAAATCAAAAGACGGTCGATCTGTTTTGGTTATAATTTGGTTTTCAAGTGCAGTGTACTTTGTTATTATACAAAAAATTTGAGACTTAATTGGTTGACTAGGAGCTCTAAGCTTTCAATTGAATAATGTGTTTCTCATATTAATGTTTTCATTACAATAATGTTAGACATCATGAAAAAAATATCATAAATTTTTTTATGAAGATTCTCCACTATTGAATTAGTTTGTTGTGTTTTATTGTATGTTATGCAATCACCTTGGATTATCATCATCATCATTACCATCAGAAGTATTCAAGCTTTGGTACACTTATTTGTTTGGGTAGTGGGTTTGAACTTCCCACATCCATGAGTTCGTGCCAAAATTATTCTATTATTGATTGATTTGAGAGAGCAATGTATTTCTTCATTGATTGATTTGAGTGATTCGTCATCATCAGAAGTATTCGAGCTTTGGTACACTAATTGGTCTATATTGATTGATTTGAGAGAGCAATATATTTCTTGAATTTATCATAATCTATCAAGAGCATTGTAGAAACTTTTGGTTTCTTCATTAATATGCTTCATACTGGATATGCTTCTAGTATGCTTCATAGTACTAATTTAGATTGCACCTCCAGGATGCAATCATTAATGGTGCGTGCATGCATAAATAGCCTTAGACCCATCCAAGAATCTTCATTAGAGATACCTAGTCATCTTTGATGAAGCTCTTCTTGGATTGTCCAGTTTGGACAGTTCAGGAGCACAAGTCTATATTGTAATTAGTAGTTCTACTACTTATAGTCCATCTCGTAGAGATTTCGTATAGCAACTCCTCATGTTCTTTGACTTCATACTAGACAAGGTGCAGCAGTACACCTAGTTTATGTCGTGTATTTGGAGAACCATGGGGAGATGCCGCCGAAATTTCGTTAGAGATGAACAGAGTGGTATGAGCTACTTTTTACAATTTAAACTGTGCATTCCTGAATGTGAAAGTAGAATAAACCAACATATTAGAGACCAGTTAGAGGTGAATGATGTCACATTGCATGCATTATAAGGTACTTAATTGAGGTTAAGATTAATTAAAATGGAACGATAATTTTGAACTTTGTTGATTTGGCAGTGACATTTGTAGTGTAAGACATAGTTAGATGGATAAAAGTTGGGATAAATCAGTATAGGTTGTGCCCAGAATACATACAAGGGGTTAAGGAATTTATTAAATTTGCATGCGAAAATAAGTCGTTGTTGAATGAACTCACATGTCCATGTAAACGATATTGTAATGTCAAATTGGTGGAGAAAGGCCTGTTAGGGGAACAATTAATGATCAACAAGTTTCTTCCAAGTTCGACCAATTGAATTTTTCATGGGGAGAATTTTTTGTCACCTATGCCACACAATGTGAATGTCGGGAAAACTGATTCGAATGATAGTGATGAAACTTATGAAATACTATACGAAGGATATGGACTTCCTCCACCAAGCTTTATTCATGAGGCAGCAAGTTCTGGTATTAAACAAGGTCTAGATGAAAAAACCAAAAAATTCTTCGATTTATTGAAAAAGGCCGAAGGAGAGTTGTATCCTGAGTGTCAAAAGTTTTCAACGCTCTCATTTATTGTTCGGTTATTGCACATCAAGTGCCTTAGTGGATGGATTGACAAGTCTTTCACGATGTTGCTCGAGCTTTTGAAGGATTCATTCCCAAAGGGTGAAACTTTGCCAAAGTCATTTTATGCAACTAGGAAACTCATTAGGGACTTGGGCCTTGATTATCATAAGGTACATGCATGCCCAAAGGATTATTCACTATATTGGAAGGAAACAACTAGTATGGATGATTGCATAATGTGTCATATGCCTAGATACAAACAGTTTGAGGGGGAGGAGAATGATGTTCAGAAGAAGTAACAAAGAATTCCACAGAAGATTGTTAGATATTTTCCTTTGATTCCAAGGCTTCAAAGATTGTTTATGTCATCCAAAACATCTTCTTTAATGAGATGGCATGCAGAGGGCCAAAATGATGACGGCAAAATGACACATCTTGCTGACTCTCCTGTCTGGAAAAAATTTGATAATTTGTATCCCAAATTTGCAAGTGAGCCTCGCAATGTCAGATTGGGTTTAGCAGCGGATGGATTCAATCCATTCAAGGTAATGAATGTCTCTCATAGTAGTTGGCTAGTTATTATGATGCCATACAATTTGTCACCATGGTTGTGCATGAAGCAGCCTCATATGATGATGACATTGCTCATCGATGGTTCTTTTTCACCTAAAAATAACATTGATGTCTACTCACGCCTTGTAGTGGATGAGTAGAAAGAATTGTAGGAAAATGGTGTTGACACGTAGGATGCGAAAACTAATCAGATGTTCCAAATGCATGATGTGTTATTGTGGACTATTAATTATTTCCTATCTATGCAATTTTGTTTGGATGGAGCACGAAAGGCATTTTAGCTTGTCCTTGTTGTAACACACATACTCGTTCTCGATATTTGAAGAATGGAAGGAAATTATGTTATATGGGGCATCGTCGCTGGTTGAATGGGGGAAAAGCTGGTGCATCTTTTGATGGCATTTGTGAATTCGAACCATGTCCAACTTGGTTATTAGGGGCTAATGTGCTACGATAACTAGGGCTTAAGTTCAAATTGAATTCTAAGTGTCAATAATCTATCAAACAGAATAGAAAGGGGAAAGAAAATGAGGAAAATGAGGACTCAGGTCATAATTGGAAGAAGAAGAGCATTTTCTTTGAGCTGTAATATTGGGAGGATAATTTGATTCACCATAATCTTGATGTGATGCACATTTAAAAGAACGTGTGTGATAATGTATTGTAGATGATATTAAATGTTGATGGAAAAAGGAACGACAATTTGAATACTCATCGAGATTTGCAAGATGTGGGAATTCGGAAGGCACTACATCCTTATAAAAGGGTTGGGAACAAGTTTTATTTGCCTCCTGTATGTTTTGCCATGAACAATAGAGAGAAAAGTTTATTCTATACACTTCTGAAGAATATCAAAGTTCCAGATGGTTACGCATCCAATATCTCTTGTAGGGTTAACCTCAAACAACGTAGCATATCTAGACTAAAAAGTCATGATAATCATATACTCATGCAACAAATACTTCCAATAGAAGTGAGAAATTGGTTACCGAAGAAAGAGGTTGAACCATTAATTGAGTTGAGCAATTTCTTCAAGCAGTTGTGCTTCAAAACCCTAGAAGTGGATGGTCTAAATCGTCTTCATTCCCAAATTGCTTTTACACTTTGCCATCTTGAGAGAATTTTTCCTCTATCATTTTTCGATATGATGGATCATTTACCCATTCACCTAGCAGAAGAAGCGAAGATTGCCGGTCTGGTGCAATATCGACGGATGTACTTTGTAGAAAGGTGTGTAATTCTACTTCAATGTCCTTTTTGTATATATTTTCTTGTTTATACTTGGAAGTCATGTATGCATCTTTTTGTTTATAGGTACCTTATGACGCTTAAGTCATACATGCGTAATCGAAGCCATCCTGAAGGTTCAATTACACAGGGATACTTAGTCGAAGAATGTATGACATTTTGCTCAAGGTACTTGCATGATGTTGAGTAGAAATTACATCGACCGTTAAGGAATTGTGATGTTAGTGACAATCCTGAGATATTAATGGGGCGGCTTTAGGAAAAGGAAAGGGGTTTGTGCTTGATAACACAGCATGGGTACAAGCTCTTCAATATGTGTTATTTAACATTGCTGCGGTTGTCCCATATCAAGAGTAAGATAGATACAACCTTTGTCTCATCGTGAATGTATTCATACCAACTATAATTATCTTGCATTTTATAAGTAGTTTAATTGTGTAGGGAGAACATCGTGAATTTATTAAGCGGTCACATCGTCGTCTCAGAGATTATGATGTGGATCGTCGTCACAATGATGAGTTTCCCAAATTGTTCAATTCTCATGTAAGTGCATGTCAAGCACAATAAGTCTTTTATATTTTTGTAATCCATGTGTTTCTATATATATTTTTTTAAGTTGTTAATTGATGTTTAATATTGATAACTTTCTTTTAAAAATAGGTTACAGAGCTGTTAGCTACTGAAAATGTAGCGTTGTAGATGGGATTAAAATTTCGGCTTTGGGACCCAGCCAAAAGGCCACCAAATTTAATGGGTATATAATTAATGGTACTAGGTATCATACTAAGAGTCGTGAGTTAAGAAGAAAAACTCAGAATAGTGGGGTTATGGTGAAGGCAAAGACTGCTAGCTATACAAGTGTGAAAGACATTAATCTAATGAAAGGTGATGTAGCGTACTATGGATATATGACAGATATTATTGAATTATATTACTCACATGACCATAGATACATGTTATTCATGTGCAATTGGATTGATAACAATAAGGGACTCAAGTGGGATGGTTTTGGTTTTACACTTGTTAATTTCAGTCACTTGTTATATGTGAAGAAATAGAACAGTGATGAGCCATTCATCCTAGCATCTCAAGCACGACAAGTCTTTTATGTTAATGATTCTGTTGATGAAGATTGAAATGTTGTACTGAAGATGAAACCTAGAGACTTGTATGAGGTGTGTGGAGAACAACCAACTATTGATGAAGGACTACATCACAACGAATTGGAAGGATTTGGTGATAAAGAGTTAGATGTAGATTCCTTCACTTGCGAGGAGGACATGGATTGGGTTAGGCAATGTATTGATGGAATAACTATTGATGAAACTATTGGACCTCTTGAAGCATCGACAAAGGCACAATTTGAAGATGATGAAGAAATGATATGATATTTTAATTGATTACATATTCACTTTTACATTTGTGTTTTTTGTACGGATATTCATGTTAATAAAATCTTTGCTTTTGTACCTTTGTAGTTTTCTTTAAATGGCCATTTTTACCTTTCATGTACTCTTATTCTGTTTTGAATGCAGTTTCTTTATACATTATCATGTCCTTACTTTTATGTTTATAGTTTCTTTATAGATTATCTATGAGTTCTAGCTCCGAGAGTTCTTCTAGTGAGAGTGAGCAATCAAGCTCTAATAGTTCTAGTTCAGATGAGACTCATGCCGCACTTAAGATGGGAGTCATACCTGATCCACCGGCATCATGGCATCCACTAGGCAGTTTTCCTACCACATCACGTAGCGGTAGTACATCACATGGCTTAGTTACAGCTGGTATGTATA
Organism: Camellia sinensis; assembly: GCF_004153795.1. Classification (NCBI taxonomy): domain Eukaryota; kingdom Viridiplantae; phylum Streptophyta; class Magnoliopsida; order Ericales; family Theaceae; genus Camellia; species Camellia sinensis. The sequence continues at coordinate 1,004,033 of NW_021025915.1, read as the reverse complement.
AGCTTTTGACTTTTTATTTATTTATTTATTGTGTGTCCTTTACCCTTTATTTATATATGTTCAGGTGCTAATTATTATCATGATATTTTCTCCTTTGATATCTTATTCATTAAATCTTTAGTATAAGTTGTACCTTCAAAAGCCTTGCTTTCATTGGATTCTAGGTGCAATTTTATATAAAGTACCTTCAAAAGCCTTGCTTTCTCATATTTCTCCCTATCACTTTGCCCTTTCAAAGAACTGCTAGTTGCCAAGAACACATATTTGAATTCTTTTGGATTGAAAAAATGTTTATATATGATAATTTTTTATGTTTGTTCAACCTATATTCTCATGCTTTACAGATAGTACTAACAGGTGACAAAATGAAAACTTTGTTTAATCTCTAATGTTGTTTTAAGTAGATGAATTTTGTTCAACCTACATTTATACATAATTTTTTTTATGATATTGTTATTATGCACACTATTTAATCTCTAATGTTGTTAAAAGTAGATGATTTTTTTCCCCCTTTTAGATGAATGTCCAAATGTGTTTATACTATGGATATAGAAGTCACTTGCTTTACCTTGCAAACTAGAAAGTGTAGTTCCAACCGAAAAATACCTACTGTTGAGAACCCATAATCAATTCTTTAGCCTTGTTTTTGTTTTTTTATAGGTCCTAGCTCAAGTCAAGCCACACAAAAGCAGACAAGGGGTCCCACGTATGTGCATGGTCGATGGGGTACTAGTGAAGATGGCGTTTTAAAACTTGTTTTAAATGAGTTGAATCAAGTAGTTGAAGGATGCACACCCCTTGCTTCACATTTGGGCGTTTTGGCACGAGATGGGAGTCTTACCCCACTCACTTTTACAACTTGGCATTATGTCCCACAACAAAATAAAGAAAACATATGGAGGGAAATAAAGGTAATATGGATATTTAATATGAAATAAAAATGCATATTACAATTGGATTCCATATGAAATGTATATTACAAGTGTAGTTGACATTGCATATTACAAGTGTGTATAATTGTAATGCAGGCTCATACGAATGCAAATGAATCCATGAAGAGAACAATAATGGCTTCATTTGGGAAGAAATGGAGAGATTGGAAAAGTCGAGTGAAAAATATGGGATACAAACCCTTCAAGAATGATGCAGAAAGGTTAGCTCATCGACCGGATAGAGTACATGAGGATTAGTGGCGGGCTTTGGTCTACTATTGGGGCACTCAGAGTGCATCGGTACAATTTTATTTATGTGAAAACATGTTTATATATGATAATTTTTTCTATTATCTCAAATGAATTTCATTTTTAATAGAAATGAAGCAATAAGAATAGAAAAATCCGGAAGAAGAAGACTATCATAGAACAGGCCGGAAGCCTTTCTCAGTAGTTCGAGTGGAGGTATAATTAGAATTTTTCCACTGTAATTTTTCTTTCTTTTTCTCTCTTTGAAAATATTTGTCTAATTCATGCATACATTTTCTTTGAAAAACGATTGGTTGTCATAAAGCTGTGGTATTCATTGTCATTTGACTCGTAAATTATTTATTTTATTTTTGGGATTCTGGTACTTGGTAAATATATACCTTAGCTAGCCCATTTTTCCGACCACATCTCTCATCTCTCATTTGCTAGTTAGCTCAACCTATAACTAAACTCAATCAAGTTTAATATGTATAAGATTGAAAATTGAAATTTATTATCTTTAAAATTCATCTTCTCATTTTTGTATTGGGGTGATTGAGGTGGGGGTAGGGGGATAGTAGTTTGTGGTGATGATGGAGGGGTGGTGTATTGGAGGTAAAAGGGTGGTGGTGGTGGTAGTTGCGGTGGCTCTAATAACAGTGGCAATGGTGATGCAAATGAGAAGTTGGAAATACGATACTCTAATGTTTTGTTTTATTTATCTTTCATTTACAAGAGACAAAAAGAACAATGGGGTTCCTGCTAGTTGGCCACAGGTGTGGATGGCTGCGTACATGAAAGATGGTACTTCCAATAGTGATCAGTTAATGAAGTTATATTATGTGATACTATTTTATATTGGATGCTAATTATTGAATTCAAAACTGCATACTCAAATGAATGAGCTAACGGAGCACGTGGAGGGATCTTCTTTGGACTCTGCTGCATTAAATGAGAAGATTTTCACACAAGTTATGGGGCTGGAGCGGCCTAGTTGTGTTCAAATGTTTGGATTGGGACCATCCCCACTGATGTTTTTGGAGGTAGATATAGGCAGTCACAAGAGCAGAATCGTATCTTCCAAACTCAAGTTCAAGAACGAGTTGAAGAGCGACTTCAACGATATCAAATGCAGTTAGAGTCGAAGATGAATAATGTAATGGAGAAAAAAATCCAGGCTATACGTGCAAATTTTTAGTCACGAATTGAGATTTTGGAATCTCAATTGCAAGCTGCGGGCGTGCCCATTGCACCAGTTGTTGCATCTTCGAACCCATTACATGGGCAGTAGATATTTTCATTATTTTTACTGGTTATTACTTTAAATTTCCTAGAGCTACTATAAAAATTAAGCCTCCTATTAAATGATAGGTTATTGATTCACTTAGTAGTCATCCCATTGTTCGGCCAATGTCACATCAACAACAATCTCATGCATTTTCATCCCAAGAGGTGAGCAATCATTTAATCAAAGCTTTTTTGACAATACAATATCTTATTAATTACAATACTTGTTCTTATTAAATATAGGTTTACCTTTCATAGAAGAAGAAGAAGAAGAAGAAGAAGAAGAAGAAGAACTGACAAGGTAAAAGTACTAACATTACTAGTTTTTATTCTCACTTTTCATATTCTATTAAGACATGATGTGATTTGGTGTTGGAAATTAGTGAATAAGCCAAATCAGCCACATAGTTTTATATATTAAGCTTTTAAATATGGCATAAATTCATGTACGAGCAAGCATATTGACTTTTTGTTTATTTGGAGTCCAATACCAATTTATAGGAGTGACATGTGGCTATTTATTTGTAGTGGTCGGATTTCTTTGGTTTTTGAGATCTGATCTATAATTGTGTGTGAATGATGGGTTGTCGTGGTGTTTAATTTTTTTGTTGAAATGACCTTGTTTGAGGCTATGACTTTATCTGACGATTTGATTATGTGATTCAAGGCTTTGGATTCTGCAGAAACATTGTGATGATGAATATAGTGTTCCACAATATCTGTTGTTTGTACCAATGGAGATTAAATTTCTTCATAGATAGGTTGTTGTTTAGATGTAGATGGTGATTTGTTATGTGGACTTCCCTAATTTTTACATAGATCTTGTTTAGTGTCTGATATGAACTTCAAAATATTTTGGCTCATCTTTGGTGTTTGTGAATTGGGTTTTGCTATATCTTTTCTAGTTCTCTAAACTTTGAAATTCTGATTGCTAGTTTGGGTGTGTAATTGAAAATATTGATTGGATGAAACCATTTATTTGCATCACTTTTATTAATTTGTTTTGCAAGTTCTAATTCAATTGATTGCTTGACAATGAAGGTGGCATAACAATTTGGTTTCTTCATTGTCTCCTCTCTCTCTCTCTCTCTCTCTCTCTCTCTCTCTCTTGGCCTTCTTTTTTCAATTAACTGGTTGGGAAAGTACTACTTGGTGATTATTGTTTCATTATCTTTTTGTCATGCTGGTTAAAGTGGTTCTGCTCTACTCTGCTCTTTTTGGCTTTCTTTTGTACTAGAGATCTGAAACTGGTTTTTCGACTATGTTCACGCTGTTCTACTGGTCATGATCCTTAAGTATGAAAGTGGGGTGTGATTTTCTTCTCACATATGTTATCCAGAGAATCATATATTACATATTTAATTTCTAATAACATTTTTTAGTGTTCTGAATCTTACAAATATTGAAATGTATCTTTTGTATTTGAGTTTGAGTTTATTTCTTTCACAATATAGAGTTATTATTGAATCTTCATATGCTCTAGACTTGACATTATCTTTCATTCCTAGACCATGATATTGACTTGCTCGTAAATTGATCCGATTCTAAGCCTTGTCCTGTTTTTGACTTTGTTCTACTACAAGCAAAGAATGTAGGTTGTTTTTGACTTTGTTCTACTGCTGGGACATTTGCTGCTATTTTGGGAACAGTTGGAGATGATTTTTTTTTTATTGAATTAGTGGGGTTCTTTCTAGGAATTTTTTTATTTTTCTGTTGCTCTATTCTGGAACTTATATTCTACATGAGAGAGAGAGAGAGAGAGAGAGAGAGAGTCAATTTGTGTTTTAAGACAATTCTAATTGCCTTCTATAATAGATTGTTGATGGATGATGCGAAACTATGCATGAGATGGCTGCTTGGTTTTTTGGAATTGAACTTGTTGGATTTTTTTCATGAAAGATGTTGTATTGGGTACTATTATAGATGTGAGGGAACAATAATTAAACAAATATTTGTCTATACAAAGTTTTATTCATTATTGCTATTTTACAAGTATTTTTTTAAAAGTTAAATCTCATAGAATTAGTAGTTTTAAAAAAAATAATTTGAATCTCTTGTGGCGTTTTTCAAATGCCACTATAGTTATATTTTTTAAATAACAAAAAAACTATTACGGCACTGATTACCTCTTTGACGTCATGTTACCGTTGGTTGCCACATTTAGCGGCGTTTTTTAAAACACCGCCTATACTAATCTCACGACGTTTTTAAAGCGCCATAAACCTACAGTGACGGCCGTGTCGTCGGCGTTTGGTGGTAAGCATCACAAAAGGAATTAGCGGCGTTTTTTAGACATATAGCGGCATTTTTAAAACGCCTCTAAAAGTCATTTTCCAACAGGGATAGTTTTAGATTTAGATTTTTTATTCGTCTTTTGTATAAATCTCATGATCTTTGTCATGACACAAAATTTCCTTATTGATTGATTCTCTCTTGTTGTAATACAGGTGTGTAATTTGCCAGATGGAATATAAATGAGGTGATCGGCAGATGATTTTTCCATGCAAATACCCACTACAGGAAATCGCACTTTTGCTGACAAATAAAAATTCATTTTTAGTCAGCAAAAGTTATCCACGACTAGTTTTTTTGGTCGCCACTTTGGTTGCCAATTGAGGGTCGGGAAAATTTTTTTAGCTGGGAAAATGTTCTATTTGCCGACTAAATTTTTGGTCGTTGAATGTTACATTACCACGACTAAACCATTTTGTTGCTAAAACACTTTAGTCGCCAAAAGTGATATTTTCCCGACTAAATATGTTAGTCACAAATTGTCACATTCCTCGACCAAAAATGTTAGTCGACAAAAGTAATGTTTGTGCGACTAAAACTTTAGTTGGCAATAGCCCTATTCGCGACGAAACACTTTGGTTGCCAAAATTAATAATTTTACCAACTAATTATTTAGTCGCCAAATGTACCCTTTCGCCTACCAACATTTTGGTCGCCAAATGTGAATAATGAAACACTGACTAATCACTTGGTCGCCAAAAGAGAAAAAACCAAACCAAATTTAAGTCGCCAATTCAATTCTTTTTGTTTGTCAAAATATAAATAAAATATAAAAAGAATTCCATTTGATTTGTATGATATATAATAATCCATCCAAACCATTCAATATAACTTGTAATTTGCAAGAATCATTCAAACCAACAAAATCAACTGAATGATGAACATCCAACAAAATACATAAATCAGCCAATACTTAACCCGTTTAATTAAAGTCATCAACTATTATAAGTTTTCATACACAAGTTATTCCAAACTACATAATTGTCCAATTAAAATGATCATGTAATCTATATAATTATACAATTCACATCCATCTAGTATACACAACTAAAACATAACAAGTAGTTCTTATTATGTTTTAAATCTGTCCAAAAATATAACTAGTATTCTATCCAAAAATATATAATCCTTCAAAAAATGTAACAAGTGCCAACTAGTTGAGTGGATTAAAGTAAACTAAACTGAACCATGAAGTAGATTGAAGTAAACTCTTAACGGTCAAGACATTAAGTTGTCAAAAACCAATGGATAAACAACTGCAAATTGGTTGTTAACCATTTGCAAGTCAACAAACCTTGAGAACACATACTTGGATGACCAACAGCAGTAGCAACATGTGCTCTCTTTTCTGTATTAGCCAGCTCAACATGGAATCCAAAAATCTTTAGTAATTTTTTTTTCTTTCTATTTTCTCATGGATATTGGTTTCTTATTGTTAGATTTTTATTTTTGGCAATCCTGTTTGACAAAACTCCTTTCAGTTGTAATTTTGTTCAACTTTTATTCCAGTACTTGTGCTCGAGCAGAGAATCTTTGGTTCCAGAAATTTGAACTGTCTGCAAAAGTACTAGAAGTTGTGTTTTTGCGCTCGAGCGGCCTTCCCTGCACTCGAGTGTCAGTTCGCTCGAGCGGCCATTCTTACGCTCGAGTGGAGATTGCGGAACAATTTTCTATAAATATGTGGTTTCATCCGTTTTTAGGGTTACGGCTTCCAGATCTTCTTCTTGGATATTAGGGTTTATATCTGGAGCTTCTTTTGCTAGTTTCTTTCATGTTAGTTTCTTTGATGTTTTGTTTGAGTATAAATCTGGTTTAAACAGTTTACATCAAAGGATTATTTGTTTCGGTCAATACAAAAGAGAGTGTTGTTCTTCGGTAGATTCCGTGGAATTCGGGCCTGAAGCTTTGGTGGATTCCGGAGTGGCTCATCATTGTAATTCGACATCGGCGTTGTGGATTCAACGTTGGGCAAGACAATTTTGAGGTGAAGACGGGGCTGGAAGAGGCACATAGGGCTAGGTAATTGAGAGTACACTTGTTTAATTCCTTTATATCTTCTTAGTGGATTGTTTTGTGGCTTTTGCCTATGATTTTTTTTATCACAATTGGAGGCGCTCCAATTGTGGTTTTTCTACGTTAAATCATTGTGTTGATTTGTCTTTGATTGTTTGATTGGGATTGTTATTTACGAGTTAAAATTGATACATAATCACAAATCAATATTTAGGGGATTTCTAGACTTTGCATTTACAAATATAGATTGTGTATAGGGAAACTCTACATTGATTTGGATAATTGATTGAGTGAATAATTTCAGAACCTCTCATTTTTTTCACTGCATAATTTCTTTTCATCTTCCTCATTCTTCTTCCCCTACTCCATTTTTTTATGGTTCTACACCCAAATAGACTGTACACTATTAATTGATGGTTAATTAAAGTTTGATTCTCATATCTAGTACAATAGAAATAGATAACTGTCTAGGATAGAGTAGAACTTATCATTCAAGTGCTTCGAATTTGTTTACTTACTTTATACAATTCATTGCTTAAGATTTAAAAATCCTTTTAATAGTAGCCAACTCTAGTCTATTAAACTTGAGCTGAACCAACTCATTTTTCTAATTTGTATGTATTATCATTCTTGAGAGTAATCATTAATCAAATTAAGAAAGCAGGTTCAATTTAATCCCCAATAAGAAGGAATTATTCTAGGAAGCCCATTAGGCTCTGGTTTTGTTTAGCTTGGATAGTTGTAGAAAGAATTAAGCCACCCAATTCAACCCATTCAAAGATCTAATAACGAAAGTAATAAGGTAAGCAAGCTGACACACCTAATCAATTGAAAAGTAACAATCAATTAACCACATAAAATCAAATAATTAAATCTTTAAGACTGCTTTTCTGAAATGCAACTCAGAATTGAGAACTATGTAAAGAATTTGGGGGAAATGAACACACAAAAAAAAAAAAAAAAATCACAACACTAGAAACTAGTCCACAAAATATATTTTAAGTACAAAGATCACAGATTAAATTGGAAATAAAGAAAAGAAGCCCCATATGCTTGCAACACCAGAAAAATTCCTTGGTCAAAGTAAGACGATTGAAGTAATAAAGACTAATCCCAATCCAAAATGAAAGAAACTCCAATAAATCAAGAGTGTACTCCATCACCAAACTCCATTTTGGTAAATGATAAACATCCACTCAAATCACATGTAGTCTGCATACTTGTCAATGACAAGAAGTGAAGTCTAGTGACTATCAGTTTTTATATTACTAAAATACCAAGTGCCTAAGCCTCTTCTAGTGAAATCAAATGCACTTTGGACAAAGCTAGATCCTCGTCAGTTAAAACACACTGTCCTAGAATTGGCAAAATCTTATTCTACATCAGTTTTTAATCATGGATAATAACATGGCAATAATAACAACAATAAAGCTTGGAGCAATTGGAAATGATCAAACTGCCAAGCATGATAATGTAGGTTCAAGTGTTCAATGTAACCACTTTGCTTCAGTTTGGGCTTGCGTGACTTCCCCTTTCAAAGAAATTCCTTTGTTTTCAATCTCTAAGGATTGGGTGGCTGATTGCCAGTTAAGGCTAGATTGGTTTCTTTTTTGTTTTTCTTGTCTTCTCATTTCCCAGTTAAAGCTCAAAGAAATGGCTAAAAAAATTGACATGCATAATCTAAAACACAGAATATGATATAGATAATATATATATCTTTGGACAAATAAAACAAGCTTGACATGGAACATAAAAGAAATTAATGCTCACCAACACGTCATGTTCACATGCTAGGCAAGCTAGGCACTGCTCAGGCTTGTCTCCTTTATTAAACAAGCTTAAATTAAGAACAAAAACAAAGTGAAATGAAAACCTCAGAATGCAAATATGGAACAAACGCAGTTATAAAAACAAGTCCTACAACGATGTAATATGAGGGTGGTCTGCCCTTGTTGTGTTCTGGAATTAGCCTTCAATGACTCTTAAGTTTGACATTAAATTTCAGTTTTTCCAATGAATTAATATGAATGCAATAAAAGCACATGAACCACTATGAAATCAAAATACACTTGATTCGTTCAATGAGAAACACTAAAACAAAATCAAATGTTCCTTAAGGTTAAAAAATTGTGAGTTCAAATGATATTCATCGATAAACAAACTTTATTGAAATGTGATTATCATACCCTCCATGCTCCAAGTATGGTTTCTTGTACCAATCTCTATCTTTAACAAGCTTAGACGCTATTCTAGCAAACCTGACTTTCCAAGCTGCTCTGATATCTTAACAAGGTCAGACCCTCCAACAACACCAACTGTAAAGTAATAAAAGTCTTACAGTAACTAAAAAAATGAAATTCCAAAATTTAGATGAGAAAGCAAGACAAATTTGGCGGAAAAAATAACTATGTGCCCATGTGTGTGTTTTTATCAACACATTCCAAAGGTTTGGTGGTGGCGGTGGTTTGGGTGTGGTAGGTTGGAGGAGAGAGGCGGTGGTAATGGTTGTGACATGGCGAGTGGTGGTTTAATGGTGGAGGGACAGGGATATATCACTAAATCTGATCTATCACACCAATAATCAATTCAAAAAACCCTAAATCTTCAAAAGAAATCAAAACCCATTTACTTATTTCACCTAAAGCAAAATCCTACAGTGTAAAAAAATAAATAGAACCCTACAGCTAGAGTGAAATGGGAAAATAGAAGAAGAAGAGAGAGAGAGAGAGAGAGAGAGAGAGAGCGGAGGACAAAAAAAAAAGAAAACATGAATGTAAGCTGGAGGTGAGACAATGGTGATATGCGACTGTGATTTGCGGCAGTGGTGATGTGTGACGTTGCACGGCGGTGAGCGATGGTGAGATGTGTGGATCGCGGCAAGGCGAGGCGAGGCTTACTGGTGTTTGATTTTGTGTGTGTGTGTGTGTGTGTGTGAGAGAGAGAGAGAGAGAGAGAGAGAGAGAGAGAGAGAGAGATCAAATGAGAACCTGTATTCCAAACAGATTTGATACCAAAAAAATAATGAATAAAAATAATGGCGCCAATTTGAAAATTTTCCTCAGTTCAAAAAAAAATTTAAATTTTCTTTTTTATCTTTGGCGACTAAAATAGTTTTTAGTTGCTAAAAATATATTTTTTGCGACCAAGCTTTTGGTCACACAAGAAAAAAAGTAAATTTTTATTTTTCATTCGGCGACTAAATAATTTTAGTAGGCAAAACTAACTATACATCAACAAAAATATTTTTTAGTCGCTGAAAATAAATTTTTGACGGCCAAACTTTTGGTCGCCAAAGATAAAAAATAAATTTTTGTGTTTCATTTGGTGACTAAATAATTTTAGTAGCCAAAACTAACTATACAACAACTAAAATATTTTTTAGTCGCTAAAAATATATTTTTGGCGACCAAACTTTTGGTCGCCAAAGATAAAAAGTAAAGTTTTGGGTTTCATTCGGCGACTAAATAATTTTAGTAGCCAAAACTAACTATATAGCAACTAAAAAAATAATTGATATACCCCGACTAAAAAAAATTAATAACTAAATATTTTACTTTTGCCGACTAATATAATTTTTGGTCACCAATTGCACAACTTTTGGCGACTAAATCTTTTTAGTCTCCAAATTTGGTTGCTAAAAGTGCATTTATATATCAAAACGACGTCATTTTGATATCTGCGACTAAATTGTATTAGTCGCTAAAAGATTATACTGTTCCCGCCCAGTTTTTTACCTCCAGCCTATATTTTTAGTGACTAATATTTTAAATTGGCCGCAAAAAATCACTTTTTTGCAACAAAATTACTTTAGTCGGTAATAGTATCAATTTTTAGCTACGAAAGTTTTTTTTGGTCGGCGAATGTCATTTTTTTGCGACCAAATTTTTTTGTCGACAAAAGTGATCGGCAAATGTGTAATTTCTTGTGGTGACCTCTACCATGCTGATTGTGGCACCAGATGGCTTAGTATCAACAAGGTGAGCTTCTAAATTTGCTGGGAAGTATTTTAGTAGAAATAAAAGACAAGAAAATGAGAAGTTATTCACTATTAATGTCATGACCCGAACTCGCCCCTATGGATTAGAGTCATATCCAGCCAGTAATCACGAGATTACCTGCAGCCTCAGTCAGAAATCGAGTCATATTTAATAATAGGGGGCCAAATTGCGGAAGCAAAATTTACAAAGATTATCCAATGAGCTGTGCATACATGGCTTAACCAAACATTCTCATATTCATATAAATAACTCACAAAGTATTGACAAAGTATTTAAATTTGAATTAGTGGTAGTATTTATTACAAATGCCAGAAGATAAGATAGAGACTTTCATTTTTTAATATTTTTTTCAAAATTCTTTATTGGGTTTTATAATTTTTAAATATTGTTATGTTAACTATATCAATTCCATATTCAATTATTTAAAAATATGTAATACAATCACATCTAACAAGCCCACGAATTACAATAGGCACAAAAGTCATCCAAAATTCGATATTGGTTGTTTTCTCAATATGTGTTCTTACAGAGTATATGGTTCACAAGAATTGAAAAATCTAGCAATCCTCTAGATAATGATTTGTGATTATGTATAAATTTTAAGCAATAAATAACAATCCCAGTCAAACAATCAAGAAAAATCGACACAATGATTTTAATGTGGAAAAACCACAACTGGAGTGCCTGCAATTGTGATAAAAAACCACGGGCCAAAGCCACAAAGCAATCCACTAAGAAGACAAAAGGAATTACACAACTGTACTCTTAATTACCTAGTGAATCCACACCCAAATTGAACCGACCTCTATATGCCTCTTCCACCACGGTCTTTACCTCGGAATTGTCTTACCAACATCAAATCCACAACGTCGATGTTGAATCCACGACGATGAGCCACTCCAGATTCCACCAAAGCTTCAGGCCCAAATTCTCCGGAATCCACCGAAGAACAACTTTCTCTTTTGTATTGAATGAAACAAACAATCCTTTGATGTTACTTTTCAAACCATGAGTTAAACTCAAACAATCATCAAAGAAACTAGCAAAGAAGCTCGAGATATAAACCCTAATATCCAAGAAGAAGATCTGGAAGCTGTATCCTAAAATCTGACTGAACCGCACCTTTTATAGCAAACTGTTTCGCGATCTCCGCTTTAGCGCAAGAATGGCCACTCGAGTGGACTGACACTCGAGCGCAGGAAGTGCCGCTCAAGCGCAAAAACACAACTTCTAGTACTTTTGTAGACAGTTCAAACTTTTGGAACCAAAGATTCTCCGCTCGAGCACACAAATGGCCACTCGAGCGAACAAGCAACTTCGATTGTATTTTTGCTTTTTGCTTTGGTGGAGCTGCCCCTCGAGCCCGCCTAGGCGTTGCCCTGGACCCGCCAAGGGACGTTGCCCCCTGGATCCCCACCAGCTAACCAGGCAACTCAATCCCCGACATAGTTAGTGAAGTGGCAAACATGAAAGAATTAACTTCTAAAACATCTTCTGCATAGGCACAAGTCGGATTGGATTCGCATCTAAAACTCATAGCCTTACTGAAATAAAAGATCGAATACAATTACAACTGAAAGGAGTTTTGTTAAAAGGGATTGTCAAGAATAAAAACCTAACAAAGAACGATTAGTACATCAAAATATTTATTATTTATTATTGTAAAATAATAGTTATTTAAAAAAAATTAAATAATTATTTTATTCTACTTTAATTATAATGAATCAAATGCTGCCAACTGTAAGATCAGAGTAAATAAATATAGCTTTGCCAACTTTATTTTGTATTGCCTATGAATGAACATTGAATTTCCTTTAACATCTTGTGTTTTCTTCTATTTTCTAATTTGTTGTTTTTCTCTTCTAGTTTCTTACAAACCAAACTAGTTGTTTCCTAAAAGAAAAATGAATATATAAAAGTGATCACATTCCATAGGGCTCGTTTGGGATGCCCCATTGGGGCTAAAATAGCCATATAAGACAAAATAGGTTATTTTAGTCAAATAAGATAAAATGTCACAACCAATCTATAATCATTTCATTTTTTTCTCTCACAAAAGTCAAAAAAACCAAAAAGCCTATCACAAATGAGACTTTTTATCCCCAGGCTAAAATAGTCAAAAAACCAACCCACATCCCAAATGAACCCATACTCAGAACAAAAATTTTAGCTAAAATTATGAATGTGTGGTTGAAATTTAATCTTTACATAAACTCACAACACATCATTTGAATCTCAACCTTCTATTTAATTTTTAAGTATAGATTTTTTCATATAAAAATCTCTCAAACTACATGCATTGAATATTTGTGTTCAGTTCTTGAGAGTCGTTCCCGAATTCTTCGGGCATGGTGAACTTTAAAAATAGAGTTTTAAATTTTTTTATTAACTAGTACGCATATAAAATTTTGCTTTGCATAATCAATAAAATTAATGTGACAAACAAAATCATATCTTAAATCCGGGGAACAATTTTATGCAAAAATTATTTCATTTCCTTGCCAAACTTGCACAACTTTGTTGACCAAGTTTCTAGATGTTTGCTTATTTTAGTGCTGCTTCCTCTTTCCTGCTTCCGTGTCTTTTGGTATCAGAGCCAAGTTATGTTGCTAGCTGTTGCTTACTACATTGCTACTTCTGAGTCAACTCTATTTTCCTCATCTTAACTTGTTTCCAGTCATCTTAATCTGTCAAAATTATATTTGTGTCTTTCCACGTTGTTATTAGTCACCCACCTTTCGTCCCAAGTCCTAGGTAAATCCTTTGGTTAGGCGGTGTCGGATTTGAGGGGTCCTTCGAATTGGGTATGTATGAATACAGCGTATGTGAAAACATGATAAATTTAGACAATGTATTAAGATTCCTGTAAAACAGTTTAGGTAAAAGAAAAATGAGTAGATTATTTAGAAGTAACTCTTTCGTCAGTTCTAGGTCAATAACTTTGCCCTCAATACCTAATCACGGATTAGTAATTAAAGAAGAAGATGTAGAAATACAAAATAATAAACTTGATTTAAGCTGGAATATACCCCGATTATCAGTCAAAGAAATTTATAAAACTACTTTCTTACAGTCTACTTTTAATGTTAATCTACATGTTAAAACATTAGAAAAAGTTTATGCTTTAGAAAAACCTCGAGAAACCTGTCAGTTATTTGATGCTAATACTATTAAACGTCATTTAAAAATTGGTCACAATTTTATTCATTTAGGATTAATTCAAGTTGGAATAAAACCATTAACTCCTCAAGGTAAAAATACTTCTGTTTTATTATGTTTAAGAGATGCTCGTTTTATTGACTATAATGATAGTTTGATGGGTATGATGGAAACTAGTCTCCACAAAGGCCCAGTTTATTTTAATTGTTTTCCTGATTTTACTCTTAGTCTTAGAGATCCACATATATTAGATGCATTAACCTTGAATATTCAATTAAATGGTTAATTTACAAATATGAAAGAAAAAGTTCATAATATTGCTTTAATTTATCATGTTCATTATAAATGTATTAAAACCAATTTAAATGTTCAAGCTTTACATAAAAGTCCAAAAAATAAAACTTTATTGATTCAAAGTAGTAGTCATGATACTAATATAAATATTTCTCAAATGATTGAATGGAAAGATATTACTCTCCCCGATCAATGGGTTACAGTCAATGAAAACTACAAACATAATAAAAAACAATCTACTAGTTAGGATATCCAAGATATTCAACAATTTATTGATGGTTCAGTCCGTATTAAATTTAATCGTAGTCAATCCTCTAGACATAGTGCTTCTAGTATACCTACTGATACTGAAACTGAAGATGAAATATTTAATACGCCTTTGTTTAGAAAAAATAGTCAAATCAATCTTGGTCAATCTTTCCATAGTAAAATGAAAGGAGTTGACAACTCCACAACTTCTCAAATTAGTAAACCTACTTATTCAACTCACACATATCTTCCTGAAGATGACACTGAGTCTCAGGATTCCCATACTCAAACTGATTTCGAAGTTATACCTCCAATCAATCCTCAATTAATGACAATTAGTAAACCTTATGCTCATAATCTTGATGAATTACATATTGAATTTAAATCTAAAGCTAATAGGATTCAACGTCATGCTTATAGCGCCAAATATGATTCTACTCAACAATTTAAAATTACTCGAAAATGGTATGATTTTATGATTGAATATAGTATTGAAATTCCTTTCTTTGAATATTTAGAAAATTATTACAAAAAAGTGAATACAATTACAAAACATAAATGGAAAACTTCTCCCAATACTTCTGTTAGTTCTAGTCATCCTCCTTTATCTAATATAATTATTGAACACTAAGGATATGACGTCCCCGCCTCTCCTTTTAAGTTGCCTAGCATTGACCCTGAAATCAAAAAAGTTATTAAACAAAATAATTATACTAATCAATGTCTAAAAATAATTGGTAAACAATTAGATAAAATAGAAACTAATTTAGACGATTATTCGGCTCATAATACATCTACTAAACAATCTTTAGACCAACCATTGCTTAATTTACCTAGTAATCATTCTAAACGTCATAGTTTAGTCACTCGAGATAATTCTGCTGTCAAAGCCATTGAACAATTATTTACTAAATTAACTACTTCTAAACAAGCTTCTCCATCTAATGAAAAAGGTCTTACTGTATTGAATCAACAACCTACTGTTCCTAATCAATCTGACACTGATTCAACTGATACTGAAATTAATCATTTAGCTCAACAATTTCAATCATCTAATCTTAATAAACTTCATTATTCTAAACCTAATCCTACCTCTCTTACTAAGAACTGGTACTCACGACCTACACCTCCTGATCTCCAATATGAAGAAACTAATCTTAATAATCAATTTTCTGTATCGGCTAAAAAATTATACGAATGGAATATTGATGGTCTTAGTGAAGATCAAATTTTTATCTATGGTTGCAAATAGTTATCTTAGTAACTACCTTGATTATACTCAACCAGAAATCGTTTCCTTAATTACTTCTGGCTTTACTGGTATGCTCAAATCTTGGTGGGAAAAATATCTTAATGAAGATCACCGCGAATCAATTTTACATGCTAATCAAAAAGATGAAAATGATTTACCTATATTTGATGAAACAATCGGTTATTATAAACCTAATGGAATTAACACATTAATCTATACTATAGTCAGACATTTCATAGGAACTCCTACTAATACATATTCTCGCATACATGATCAACTTAATAATCTTACTTTCCCAACACTAAGTGATTTTAGATGGTATAAAGATGTATTTACCTCTAGAGTTATGCTTAGAGAAGATTGTACTAAATCTTTTTGGAAAGAAAAATTTATTAATGGATTACCTAGTCTTTTTTCTCATAAAATTAGAGATGTCCTTAGTCAACCTACCGGTGTTATTGAATATGATAATTTAACTTATGATGATATAAATAGCACTATTCAAAAAGAAGGCTTACGAATGTGTATTGATCTTAAACTTTGTCAAAAAGTTGCTAAAGATAAACATAAGGCTAAATATGAATTAGGTAACTTCAGTGAACAATATGGCTTACCTCCTGTAGCACCCTCTCGCCGTAAAAAACATAAAAACACCAAACATAAATCATCCTACAAATATTCTACTAAATATAAAAAGCATTATTCACCTTCCAAATCAAATGATAAATTTTATACTAAACCCAAAAGGAAATATTATAAGAAATCACATTCAAGATTTAAATCTAATAAAGATATTACTTGCTACAACTGTGGTAAAAAAGGTCATTATTCTAATAAATGTAAAGAAAAACAAAAATTAAAAGACAAAGTTAATCAACTCCAAATTAATGATGAATCAAAAAATCAATTATATGAAATTTTCCAATTAAATCAATCTGTTAGTAATTCCTCTTCTGTCTCTTCTAATAATCCTAATACTTCATCTGATTACCATTCACCAAGTGATGATTCTGATAATAATATTGAATTAGGATGTAATGATATTTGTTGTAAACCAGTTAAACAAATCACTGTTCTTACTAAACAAAATCACGAAGAATCTGCCCTTATTGACTTAATTAGTCGTTTAGAAGATCCAGAATTAAAACAAAAATATACTAACAAATTAAAATCTTTATTAATCAATCCTGATAAGAAACCTAAGTTTGACAAACCTATCATTAGTTTATCAAAAACTTTAGAAAGATTTAAAAATCAACAAAAAGAAATTACATTACAGGATTTACAACATGAGATTAATCAGATTAAACAAACTATTAAAGATTTACAGAGTAAAGATAGAGTTTTAGAAGATGAAATTATTACATTAAAACTTAATAAAAGTTTAGATAATTTCCAAGAAAATAATGAAGCTTTCCCAAATGAATCTGAACATGAATCTGATCATACTAATCCTGAAAATCTTTTGTTTGATAATCGATCACATCAATCTCCATCTCATAATCTTGAAGATAAACGATTAAATCTAATCAATAAAATTCATATTCAAAAATGATATTCAAAAGTTAAATTAGTTATTGATGATTTTGAATTAAATATTATTGCTTTAATTGATACTGATGCTGATTTTAATTGTATTCAAGAAGGATTACTCCCTACTAAATATTATGAAAAATGTCGTGAAAAATTAACTTCTGCTAATGGTAGTAAAATGCATATTAAATATAAATTACCCAAAGTTCATATATGTCAAAATAATATTTGTTTTAAAACCTCCTTTGTTTTAGTAAAAAATATGACTGATAAAGTTATTTTAGGCACACCATTCATATTTTTACTATATCCATTTACTACTTCTAGTGAAGGAATAACTACCCATGTTTTGGATCAACCTATTACTTTTAAATTCTTATCTCCTCCTGAAATTTTAGAATTAAATCAATTAAAAGATTGTTCTATTTCTCAAACTATTAATCAATTAACTTGTCAATTACGTTTTCTCAAAGAAGAAGTCAATTATAAAAGAATTGATCAACAATTAACTGATCCTATTATTATTTCTCAAATCGAAGAATTTAAATTAAAATTAGAAAAAACTGTTTGTTCTACTTTACCCACTGCCTTTTGGCATAGGAAAAAACATATAGTTACATTATCATATATTAAGAATTTTAATGAAAGACAAATTCCTACTAAATCTAGACCTATTCAAATGAATCATGAATTACTTGAAATGTGTAAAAAAGAAATCAATGAATTATTAAAAAATAGAATAATTAGTCCAAGTAAATCACCATGATCTTGTCCTGCTTTTTATGTTAATAAAAATGCTGAATTAGAACGCGGTGTTCCTCACTTAGTAATTAATTATAAACCATTAAATAAAGTTTTAGAATGGATTAGATATCCTATTTCTAATAAAAAAGATTTAATAAAAAGAGTTAGTCAAGCTGTTATTTTTAGTAAATTTGATTTAAAAAGTGATTTTTGGCAAATCCAAATTCATCCTAAAGATAGATATAAAACTGCTTTTACTACACCTTTGGTCACTATGAATGGAATGTCATGCTATTTGGATTAAAAAATGCTCCTAGTGAATTTCAAAATATAATGAATGATATATTCAATCCTTTTAGTCATTTTTCTATCGTCTATATTGATGACATTCTTATTTTTTCCAAATCAATTAGTGAACATTGGAAACATCTTATTACATTCTTTTATACTATTAAAAGTCATGGTCTCGTCATTTCTGCTCCTAAGATTAAATTGTTTCAGACTAAAGTCTGCTTTTTAGGATATGATATTCACCAAAATACTATTTTACCTATTAGTCGTTCCATTGAGTTTGCTTCTAAGTTTCCTAATGAGATCTTAGATAAGACCCAGTTACAACGGTTCTTTGGTTCACTCAATTATATTGCTGAATTCTATAAAGACCTTCAGAAAACTTGTCAACCTTTATTTGATAGGTTAAAGGATAATCTTCCTCCTTGGTCTTCTACTCATACTGCTATTGTTAAACAAGTCAAACAATATGCCAAGTCTCTTGTAACGCCCTCAAAATAAACCCATTATATGTATATCATTGACATGCATTATTTAAAGAAAACAATTTATTCATTCATTCATCAGAGTATTACTAAATAAAAACATTACATGTAACATCAAATTAAATGCCCTATGGGCTTACATCTTTCCAAGCCATCACTTGGACACAAAATATGAGTTCTAACTCAAATACAAATAAAGCCCTAGGCTTGATTATTCATCAAATAAAAGCAAACAACAAAAGCTAGTCTTCAAAATCCAAATCCTTCCAAGCTAAGTCCTGGGAGGTAGCTTATCACCTGGACCTGAAAATGATGTTCCCATAAGGGTGAGCCACAGCCCAGTAGAAATATACTAAACCAAATATAAGCATTGAATAAAGCATTAGTATTTAATAGATGGTTAACCAAGATAATCAATTACATACACTCCCAGAAGTTTTTGCAGTTAGGTCCCCGCTCGAGCTCCAAACTCCCCGCTCGAGCGTCACTCACAACCTCCCGCTCGAGCGACCAATCCCCCGCTCGAGCTTTCAACACTACACAGGACATACAGGATGGGTGTATTCTCCGCTCGAGCGCCCAAACTCCCGCTCGAGCGGACAAGCCAAAATCTGGGCAACTAGACTTGGTTCCTAAGCTCAACCAACCTGCTCCAAATCTTCCCAACACAACCCACGATTCAAAATACAAAGAGATTAAAGGACAACAACAACCAATAAATAATGACAGGATCCACGGAGCCTAAGTCCGGATACAATAATCTAAAGAGAAAAGACCGGGGTCGCTATATCTCTTCCTTGTCTTGGTATTCCTACTGAAAATTCATTCAAAATTATTCAAACTGATGCTTTTGATATTGGTTATGGTGGCATTCTACTTCAGAAAGTCACTCCTCAGTCATCTGAACAAATTGTTCGTTATCATTCTGGTGTTTGGAATAAAGCACAAAAGAATTATAGTACTATTAAACAAGAAATTTTATCTACTGTTTTATGTATTAGTAAATTTTAAGATGATATTTTAAATCAAAAGTTTTTACTTCGTGTTGATTGCAAATTTGCTAAATATGTTTTAAAAAAAGATGTTCAAAATCTTGCTAGTAAACAAATTTTTGCTCGTTGGCAATCTATTTTAAGTATTTTTTATTTTGAAATTAAATATATAACTGGTTGTCAAAATTCTATTCCTGATTTTCTTACCCGAGAATTTTTACATGGGGGGAGGGGGGATAGGGATGGCCACTCCTTTTATCTCTTACCACAAATCCCGAATTACCCATTACCAAGTTCTTATTCACCAAACTGCTTACCGCATTGCTCGACTAAAATTAGCCCGAAAAACTACTCCACGAGCTCAGTATATTAACTATCATCAAATCCAAGCCCGTCGCCATTTACTCGCTGATTATTACAACTGTTTGGACTATCATCAAAATTCTTTAGACCTCTTGAGTGGTTGTTAAGTTTTGTTGCTAATCTTTATTTCTATTAAACAGATGTCTCGTCCACGGCCTCCTTCCAAAGTCTTGGTCCCATCTAGTCAACCTTTTGTTTCGCCTCCATTGGAGTTAGTCACCAAATACCATCCTGCTGAATTGGTTAACCGTTATCAAATTCTTGGTAACATTCCTAAACCTAGTTATACATCTGCTTTGGCTACTGATCCTTTTGCTTCATCTAGTCAAGCAGTTACTCCATACCCTCCTAACCCTATTAAATCAGTTGGATCTGATTATGTTAAATCCACCACTACTAATCTCTTTTTCAAAGAACCTAGTCACCCAAAGAGTCACACTGTTCATGATCTGGTTAAATCTTATTTCCCTCCTGGATGGCATTTTGTTCCTCTCCATCCAGAAAAAAACAATTACTTTCTATAAAGACATCCTGTTCAATCATCAGTCAATTATGATTAAACCCATTTATGATCGCACTTACACAAGTAAAATTGTGTACCATTCACTCTATATTCATAACTTTGTTTCTCTGGTTGATTGGGGTTCTCCTTATCAACTACGAGATCTGCCTAGTCATACAATTCAGTACAGTTACTATGATTACATTGATGCTTGGTTTAAAGTCCTCTTCTATCAAAATGAGTCAAACAATCACTCTTGGTTTCTTCAATTTGATCAAAAATTCAAATCTGAATTACCTACTTGGTTTCTACGATGGTGGACTCAGTATACACCATCCCAGAAATCTTCCCATCCATATTTATGGATCAAGTCAACTATTTCTCCACTGTTTTCTCATTCACTCCACAACAAAGAAAATTCCCTCCATTGCTTATTTTTATATCCAAATACAAAATCCCTTGGATATTCAAATGGCAATATGGTATTTCTGATGATGTTATTTACCGGCAATACATGGTTAAATGGTGGGATAATTTCAAGATTCCACGCATTGTTGAAATTGTTCAAACTGAGTTTCCAATCAACATTCATGCCCCTACACCTGCCATGATTAAAGCTCAACAGAACCCAACTGCTCCATTAACACAAGGAGGCCAACTTCCTCCAATCAATCTTGGAAGCCCAACATCCAGTTCTTCCAAGCCCAAGTAATCCAAATCAAAGATTAAATCCAAGTCAACAAAGCCCAGTACTGACCAACCCAAGTCAATGGATAAGTCCAAATCAAAGGTTAAGCCCAAGTCCAAGTCAGCTAAAGATGAGCTCCTCCAAATGGCTCGTCTCCTCATGGCCCAAGCCAAGTCAGACTCAGATAACAGCAGTTCAGAAGATGGTTCAACAGTTCAAACTCTTATGAAGGTTCAACTATTCAAAATCTATATGGACCCGAGTTTCATGATGTCCAGGACCCATATGCTTAATTCAGTCATTGGATTCTATATAGCTATAATTATCAGCTTCAATCAATACTCGTCTTTAGAGAAAAGCTACTGATATATATATATATATATATCTATATTGATTCCCTCAGTCACATGCCTCCAAGCAATGAATAGTGAAAAAGTCAACTTTACTATTCACTATTCATCAAAAAGTCAACATTACTATTCATCATTCATCATGATTCATCCCACCGACAAATTCAGCACAGTAAAAGGCAGCCATCAACTTTAGTCACTCAGCAAAAGCAGTAGACAGCTCCCATGTGCTCCTGATCCTCCTTTCAAGTCAAGATTATTCACTCACAAGGCTCACAGTATTCACTCACAAGGCTAACAGTAGTCTCTTTTGATTTCAAAAAGGCCTCTTCAGTCAAGAATAAATCAGAGTTAGAAAATATTGAGAGTGCTCATTCCTCAAATAGCTATCTCTGTAATTTTATTTTCAAGTTCGTTTTCAAGTTATGTATTTTGAAGAACTGTTTGTTTCATTCCAATAAACAATTGTAAGTTTTATTATTTATGTCTATTTAAAAGTTTTTATTATTTAAAAGTTTTCATTATTTATGTTTGCTTATTTTAGTGCTGCTTCCTCTTTCCTGCTTCCGTGTCTTTTATATTTTTGGGAAAAGAAAAGAAAATTTATATTTTCAAAGACAAACAATAACTTTGACAAAAAATACAAAACAATAAAAAGCATAAAATAATTGATAATGTATCTGCAGAAGCTCAGCACACACATACAAGCTTATGTGAGCTGACCAATGCAGAGCCACAGTTGAAGCCACAACTATATCTCACCAAATTAGTTAGAGTTGCTGTAGGTCCTGCATTATTATGCACGTGTTTACATCTAAGGCAGTTGCATTCCAACTGTAGTGGTTAAGCAGTTACGGAAGTTGTTGTGTTAACTGTACCATAGTTAGTTAACTAGTTAAGAGAGTTACTCATAGTTGTATATAAATCCCTCTGTACTGAAAGATATTTTAGTTAGTTGAATAAGATTCATTTTCTCATTATGGTATCAGAGCTACGCATAGCTCTTGCGAGCATCAAAGCTTCATCTTCTGGATAACAATGGTGAATCTTCAACAAGGATCAACAATGGCAACTTCTTCAACTGGTTCATCTACCAGTTCTCATTTACCTTCAAATCTCACTCTGCTTATCTCAAATCTAAATTCTTTTGTTCCAATAAAACTTAAGTCTACAAATTATCTCATATGGAAGAATCAATTTCAAAACATATTACGAACCACAAATCTACTCGGATATGTTGATGGATCAGAGGTTTGTCCTCCTTCTACAGTTCTTGATAAGAATCATAATGCTATGGTGAATCAAGCATACACACAATGGATTACTGTTGATGCACATCTACTTAGTTGTCTTACTGCTACATTGACTTCATCCATATACATATATGTTCTTCATTGTATCATAAGTCATGAAGTATGGACTACATTGGCTACGAGATTCACTTCATTGTCCAGATCACATGTCTATCAATTGAAAACCAAACTTAGTCATCTTACAAAGAAGAATTCAACAATGGAAGACTATCTCAATCAAATCAAGACTATTTCTGATCAGTTAAGTCTTGTAGGATCACCAATTCATAATGAAGATCTGGTTTTACTTACTCTTAATGGACTACCTGATGAGTACAATGCCTTTAAAACAACAATTTGTACCAGACTTGAACCTATCTTTATTGCTGCCTTATCTTTATTGTTGTGTTCTGAATCCATTCATATTGAAGGCCCTCTTAAATAGGCTCACACATTAGACCGTCCATTTGCTTATGCTGCTACTAGAAACAATTCTAGAGGTAGTTCTCGAGGTTACACCAGAGGAGGATATAGAGGTAACAATTCAGACAGATTTTATAAAAACACTTACAGAGGTGAAGGACAAGGCAAATCTAATTCATCATCATTCTCAAATCCTACCTCTAATTAACATAACAATCCTTCAAATCAACATGGACTAATCTGTCAAATTTGTGGTAAAACAAACCACTTAGCCATGGATTGCTAGCACAGAATGGATCAAGCTTTTCAATCTTCTTTTTCACAAGCAAGAGGACCACATTGTAAAGCCTATGTTGCATCTTCTTCAATTGTTTTTGCTGTCCAAGTTAATCAGTTGACTACTGCTGCACCTGGTTCAAATTGGTTCTTAGATTCTGCAGCCACCAGTCATTTCACCAATGATCTTAATAATTTCACTCATTTTCAGCCCTATCAAGGTTCTGACCATGTCACTATAGGAGATGGTTCTGCTTTACCTATTCATTACATTAGTAACGGACTACTTCTTACACTATCTACTTCTTTTCATCTTCGTAATTTGCTTCATGTTCCTTCAATTTCTGCCAATCTTTTATTAGTTCATTAGTTCATAAAAGACAACAACTACACCATTACTTTTGATGCTGATTGTTTCATTATACAGGACAAGATTTCCAAGAAAATTCTTCATAAAGGTCCTCATTCAGCTGGTTTTTATCATCTATCAGCTATATCTACTTTTCCTGCTATTCCTTTCACAACTTGCTTCAAGTCTTCCACTACTTCTCCCTGCAACAAGACCACTTGGCACAATAGATTAGGTCATCCTTCTAGTCATAAGTTGTAATTTCTTGTATCTCAAAATCTGTCGCTATTCGGCTCTCCATTGCGTTATGTCAGGATCATATGGGATTGGGTCGCCAACTCCAACTCGCAGGTCGATGAGCATCGAAAAATCGTACAAGGTTAGAGTCAGCTCCCCGATCGATGAGAAATGGAATGAATCTATGGTGTCCTACTATCTCTCGACCAAGGCCCCGTACAGTAATGACTTGGCCCCGTACAGTAATGAATCTATGGTGTTCTGTATGAACCCTGAGCAGAAGGGCCCAAAGCTGGCTATATCAACTATTATGCGGACCTTCATGGGTAGTCTCTCATACTAGTGTCGAGGGCCGGATATGGATCTGTATCCGCCAATCCTCCTGGCTATCACGTGCAAATGGGAAATATATGAAAGATTAACTAGTGATCTACTTGTGAGATTCAACAATATATCAAAACAAGGGAAAGTGGCTTACCGTGGAGGCATTGGCGGATAAGTGCTCTACGGGCTCTCGCAGCAAGATGTCTTTGTCTATCCTGAGGATGAGGCCCTCGAATCTCAAAATACCAACCGGGGTGGGGCATGTGTGCATGGTCGGTAGGTGGCCCCATCAAATGGCCTATCAACGAGGGGAGGCAACGCGGGAGCGTCCTCGGCCTCTATATCTGCACCTAGGGCAACCCCAATACCAATTGTGGGGTACGGGATAGGAACTTCGTCACTAGCCATGGAGAAAATGGAGGAAATGAAGAAAAAATAAGAAAAATGTAGGGGACTAAACCTTAGGAGAGAGAAAAAAAGAAGGAAAAGTGAAAACACGAGAGTGAGTATACAAAAACCAAGAAAACCTGTGAGAAACAAGTCAAAAACAATGAGAAATCCAAAAACTTGACCGAATCAAAATCCAATCGGTTCAAAATATAGAGGAGGGGAAGGGTTTCGAAGAAAAAAATGGCAAGGGTTATTGTGTATTGTAAGGAAAAGAGGAAATCTAGAGAGAGAGGGAAGCTAGAGAAAGAGATGAAGGAGTTTCGGATGAGAGGGTGTGAGGAAATAAGGTTTGAGTTTGTTTTAAACAAACAAATCGCGCGGAATGCCTGAAACTGCCCCTGCCGCTATCGAGGCCTGGCCGGCTGTCGCAATGCCTGGCCGTGCTTCATTAAGACCCGACCGGCTCTCAATGTCAACTCAGTTCAATTTTGTTTTCTCTCTCTCTCTCTCTCTCTCTCTCTCTCTTTCTTTCTTTTTATTATTTATTTCTTGTATCATGGAGTTTTAAAAAGAAAACCAAAAAAGAGAGTTGAAAAAGAAAAGAAAAAGGAAAAGAGAAATAAAAGAGCAAAAAAAAAAAAAAAAAGGAAAGAAAAAGAAAAGAAAAAAAAATATGAAGAAAGTGAAAAAGAAAAGAAAGAATTTTTGTTCATTCAGATTTATTGTATGAATGCAAGCTTTGATTCATAATTTGTTTGTTTAAACTCATTTGTTTTAACTCATAGTTTAAGTCGCAATTTGATCTGTTTAAATTTGTTTAAACTGTTCTGTTAGTTTATAAATTGTTTTGCATAAATGGTCGATTCTGTTATATCGTAAACAAACGATATTGTATGTATGGTTCATTCAGAGGAGTTCCAGAATAAATCATTCGTGCCACAGTAAAATCATCATCCATCTCACAACCACATTGAAACGTAGTGCGTTGTGTTCATTGTTTGAACACATTAGCAAATTGGCTTTCGCTTTACTACATCACTTTGATTGTTTTGATTTTACTTATGTGATTTGTTTGTTCTTTTATCAATCCAACCTTTCCTCCTATCGTGTGCAACGCGTTAGGATTGTTCAAATCGGTTAAAAACGACTGGTGCACCTATTCGTTCACACCCTCTTTCCTCCTATCGTGTGCAATGCGTTAGGATTGTTCAAATTAGTTAAAAATGGCAAGTGCGCCTATTCGTTCACACCACCTTTCCTTATCTCGCGTACGACGCGTTAGGATTGTACCTTCGGTTAAAAACATCGAGTGCGCCCGGTATTCACACCACCTTTCCTCCTCTCACGTGTGACACATTAGGATTGTACCCTCGGTTAAAAACATTGGGTGTGCCCGGTGTTCACACCACTTTTCCTTCTCTCACGTGCAACGGGTTAGGATTGTACCCCGGTTAAAAACATCAGGTGCGCCTATTTGTTCACACCACTCTTCCTCTTCTCGCGTGCAATACGTTAGAATCTCAGTATACGTCGCCCTCTCATCTTTCTACGCGAGGCGTAGTTAGGTTTGCATTTTCTTGCATCCTTTCTATGTGAGACGTAGGTTGGTTTATGCTTTCTTTGTGTTTTTCACACAAGGCATGCCTGTTTATTCATTTCTTTCCATATGGAACAAGGCGTTCATTCCGTGTGAAATACGACGAGGTTTATTTTGCTTTGATTTGCATTGTCATTCAAATGTTGCATTCTTGTCTAGATTGTAGCATTGTTTTATTGTTTCATTTACATTGTGTTTCATTGAATTACTTAATTGCATGATCATAAGTTATTTGCTGCACTTTGTTGCATTTTGCCCTCGAGTTCAATCTTTGTATTTATGCCTTGATTTCTTGCTCGAGCCTTGTGGCCTTGTCAAATGGGTTGTCTCTGGGCTTTGACATTCACTCACGTCACTTTATGACTTTGAGCTCTGTTAAAGAGGGGCAACTGTGGACACCTCATTTTTGACTGCCCGCAAGGCTAGAGCGCTTTGTCCGGTACACTCTATGATGAAAGTGGTGTTGTGGATAGTTCGAGGTCTCAACGAAGAGGCCATGTTTTAAGCTCCGAAACAATACTAAACCTCCCATGTTTCCACTGATTATACCCAAGAAATCCATTTTTACACATTGTGCTACCCTATGCTGAGGCTGAAACAGAAAAATAGGGGAATGCATTGAGGGCCGGCCGTGCCTTAGTAACAAGAAACACTGTTCTGAGCGGGAGGCCGCCAGCTGCCCATTATTGAAGATATTCATGATATTTTTGGTTCAAATTCTATAAAAATGGCTATATATCTCTGTTTTGAGGGTTGAAGAATTTCAAGAAAGCCTCTACACCACCCTAAGAGCTCTCTCTTCTCCTTCTTCTTGTGCAAGCAACACTTTGAGCTAACCTATCACCTTGAACCTATATCCATACCTCATATACACCTTCACACCTTAGCCTAGGAACCTTGGTTGAGCCTTGAACACCATAATTCAAGCTTGAGAGTATGTTGAGACTTAGTTTGATTCATAATCAAAAGCTTACTTCCTTGAGAGGTATAAGCTTGCTATCTTCCCTCTTGCTTTCATCTCTTTCATTTGCTATATAGTTCTTGTAGTTTCATGTTGCTTTGATTCTATTCTAAGTGTTTAAGTTTGGGTTTGAAGAGCTACCAAAAGGATAGAGAGAGTTTACACTATTTCCACACCAACTCTTTCTACGCCTTTACCTATAGCTCAAAACCTTACTTTTACATTCTTTTTCTTTGTTCTCTACACTAATTTTCAAAGTTTAAAAAGGGCTAAAAATCATTCTTTGAGGTTTCAAAAGTGGAGGGGTTAGCCACCCCTTCTTGTTCTTGCTTACAAGCCTTGTTTCTTCTCTTTGTTGTTTAGCTTTTTAGGCTCTTTTCATGCATTTTTAGTCACTGTTTTTCGTCTCTCGAGGGCTGTTTTAGGGCTATCCTAGGTTGTTTGAACAATTCATGCTTTGATTAGTTTGTTTGTTGTCTCATAAGTTTGCATACATAGCATGTTGTATATTGTTCTAAGCTTTTCTTCAATTCATTTCCATGTTTAAGAACCTCATTTTAATAATCAACTTGCCACTCATCTCTTTTATTTGAGAATTATTTCAATTGGTTGACAGTTATTCAAAACATGAACTAGCGATTTATGCTTAATGGCTGAATCTCTACGGAGGTTCATTGCCGACGGTGTAGTCTCCTTTTCAGGTTGAGAATCACCTCTCGTTTGACTTACTTCTCACTTAGTGGACATAATCTTTAGTGGACATAACAATCATCTTGGACTTAATGGATTAAATGATGGTAAAGACTAATGAATTTGGCTTAAAATGAACCAACTCACATAAAGAAAATGAGTTATATTGCTTGGGATTCGGCCGGACGTTATGCTGAATCCATTGTGTCAAGGGTCGTCTAACATCAATTCATGATGTTTTAGATGAACTTTGAAGCGTCTCTACTTCCCTCTTTGAGTTCACTCTATGATAGGAGGGAGGGGTGGTTGTTGTTCATTTCATTTATTGATTTTTGTCCAAAATTGTACATCAAAATCATCAAACAATCAATTTGCTCATTGATGGATTTGGAAATAATTCTAACCTTCTCTCAAGGCTTTCCCATGACAAACAAGTGTGAGAGGGATAAATAGAGTCCAGAACACTCTGTCTGCACTGTTTTCACTTCGGAGCACAAAATAGAATTTTACATGAAATTGAGGCATGGCCGGTCATCAATGTTTGGTTAGCAGTGTACTTTTACAGAAAACAAAAGGCAATGGCTGAAGGTGAAACAGAGCAAGTCAAGGCAGACAGTGTTGTTCTAGGACCTTGTGCATGCAACCCTTGTGTATTAATGCGCCATGCATTGTTGTAATTAATTTATTAGTCTTTTTATAATTATTATTGCTTATTTATAATTGTTATTAGCTTATTAAACTTAGATAGCTAGATTACTTGTCATGGTTACCCTTGTTGTAATAGTATAGTTAGCTAGTTAATGCTTCAATTTATTCGTTCAGTTTTGTAATAATTAGCTTAATTTTGCCTTTCGGACTTTGATTCGCACCCTCTTGCACGAGGGCAATGTTGTAATAATTTGTATGTTTTCCAACCCCACGTCTTTCTCCCTTTTACTTACTTGCTTATGATGGTTAGTTTAGAAACATCACGTTTTGTTAGCGTACTCCATGTTTTGCATCCATTGTATTACATGCATCCAAGGTTTGGCTCATCATGTTAACCTAATACCAAATGTTCAAATTCATTACTTGAATATGTGCTTTATCGCATGTCTTAAATGGAATCATATGCCATGCTCATAGCTGAGCCTATAAAATACATATTGTATGCGTTGCATTAGTCATATTGCATTAATTAGTAACATGCATATTTTTCTAATTATTTTGCTTTGTTTTGGCTCGGCGTACTAGGTGAGCTATTTTGAGCTTTAGCATATTGCATGAATGTTTGTGTTGCCATACTAAGCATACTCACATGAGGCTAATTGCTTAAATAATATAAATATTTGAATATCTATGGATGAAGGCTAGTTGCTTGAATTGGGATGGTTTGATTAAATGTCCATTTTAGCCCATTTTTTCAAGTGGCAAATCCACAAAACAATTTCGAAACAAAACATGAGATCAAGTGTTTCAATTCTTGCAAATTAGTCTACACCTTGTGTACGCATCACATAGTAATATAGCTAATAAATCGGAACAAGAGCATATAATGTAAAGAAGAATCACATCATGATTAGTAGAGGCCGATTTTTGATCGGGCGAGTGGGGTGCTCAATTTATAACCTTCCCCTCTCGTACCTGAGTTCCCGAGCTGAGACACTTTGGTGATGATGAACTAATGGCCTTTGGCACGAGTCTTGGGTTTCTTAAATCTCCCAAAAATATTTAGATGGCGACTTTGAAATCTGACAAAGCAGTCTATTTTTGGCATTTGAGTCAAAATATCAATTTTTCAAAAAAAATTGTCGAATTTGGACTCTTTTTGTGTTTTCACTATTTCACATTGCACTTGTAAAATCAGATTCTGAACCACAGGTCAAGTCCAAACTGTAGGGCTATTTGCCTTCCGAAAGGAGTGTGAAAAGTCGGGCTACACCATAATTCATCAATTGTGGCGAATAGGGTATCCCAACATCCTAATTCAAAAAATACTATTAGAAGTAAATATATTATTATAATAAAATTTAAATATAAAAAATAAAATCTAACCTCTGAGCGGCATAAAGAAGAACTTTGAACAATTAATGTGTTGCTTGATTGGCCAATTTTCTAAACAAATTATAACATTTATCAATACATTGCATGAGTCAAAAAGAAAGCAAAAATTAGAATCAAAGTAGGTGAACAATACTTTACTAAGGCCGGTAGGTTGTGAAATAATTTTTGTCCTCTTATTAGTCTTCTCATGCCAAGGTTTTAATCTACCCCCACCCTTCGGTTCACCTTTTTTTTTTTTTTTTTAAGCCTTTAACTCATGTAAAGTTAGGATTAGAACTCATATCAATGTTGCTTCCACTACCACAATCACCCAAATCATCAAATAATACCATCATTTTATTCACTTTTGTACACAGTTCCTTAATCCCTTCATCAATTAATTGATAAGTAGGCTTATACACATATGCTTAAGTTGCTAGATTTACCATCCTAGGACAATGATCCCTGTAACGTGCTGATATTTCTAAGTTGGGATCATTCTCATCCACTTCAACTTTTCCTTCCTTAATTTCACCACTCTTGACATCTAATCTCCATCGACCTAATATGTACTTCTTAGGAATTTCCATAACATTCATTTTATCAAGTGCTTTAATTGCAAGACCATATAAAATTCCAATGTTTTCAAACTTTTGACAAGTGCAATGAATTTTTTGACAAATTTTGTCTCCTTCAAACTCATTAACTTCCATATTACACTCCACAATACACTCTCTATCATCACCATACAAGCTAATCACATACCGAACTTCTCCTTCTAACTCCTAGCATTGCTTCGCTCGACAACAAAGAGACATGTCCAACTCATTATGAAATAAGTCAAAGATAGAAGGGGTATACAAATTCACAACTTGGTTCAAAATTGGAGACTTTTTCAATTTCATTCTCGGCAATTGTTGTCTAGAATTTTATATAGCTTTTACTTCTTCATACCGCTTATCTACAACAATTCGATTGAAGTGGGCAAAAAATTGAACAATATTACGACCAGCTTGCAAATAACTCTTCAATGATGGGTTCAGGCTTTCACTAAGTTGGGTGCTTCGCATTCCCACAGTCTGCAATGAACAAGTATTTCATGTATACGTGTGCCTATTGCTCTCTTTTTTCCCTGGTCTTCTTTATCCACGCATTCTCATGCAAGTTGTATTTATCAATCAAAAAATCCCAAAATACAAGCTTTGAAATACTACCAAATTTTGAACCACTCTTATACAAGTACCCTAAATGCTTTAAAGCATTTTGCATTAGGTGAAAAGTGCATAATCCATGGAAAGCCTTAGGCATGACTTCAGATATTGCCTTAGTAATTACCTGATCTTGGTATGTGAAAAATCTGGTAGGCTTTTTCCTCGACATTGCATGCAAGAATGTTTCAAATAACCACTCAAATGAAGCTGTAGTTTCATTATATAATAATAAGGCACCAAAAATCACTATCTTTCTAAAGTAGTTAAAGCCAGTAAATAAAGCCGGTGGCCGATACTTCTTATTTGTTCAAAATGTTGTGTCAAATGATACGGCATAACCAAAAAGTTCATAATCTGTAATCATCTAATGGTCAGCTCAAAAAATATTAGTAATCATGTCATCCATATCCAATTGAATTGCGTAGTAAAAATATGGATTTTCAGCTACTTGTTGTTGAAAACATCTTAATAAACTCCTAGCTTCCCCGTATTGCAAATTTCGTTGTCTTTTTCCACGCAAATAGCTTTTTTGGTCCTCTCTAGTGAATCCCAAATTTTCTTTTCCCCCTGCTAAGGCAGTAATGAGACCATGTGATGCTTTAAGAGAGATACCAGTGTCATCGGCTATATCAACATTCAAAGCTTGAGCCTGACATAACTTTCTTTAAGATGGTATCAAATGTGTGCACTAAGGAAGATGCAAATCATGGTTGTGGTCGTCATCAAACTTTTTCACTATCCACTTTGACAAATCTCGATCCAAAGATACATACATTAATGCATTGCAATTTGTTTTGTCTCTTGTTTAGGATGATTTACAATCATATACCATTTATCTTTTTCTTTTTCTCCCTCCTTACAACAAACAAACTTCCTGTTAATCATAGCACCATCTTTTCTACTTTTGCTATTGTAATCTCTTCTAATGCCAAACCCCATAATCCTTCCATATTCATTATAGAATTGATATGCGACTTCCTCTGAATGAATTCCATGCCAAGACATGGTGTTTTATCTTTGTTCAACTCCCTCATATCTTTGCTATAACCCTCATGTCCACCATTATCCATTCTAACACCAACAATCTAAAAAATTGAGAACAAGTATCAAAGTAAGGTAAGATTTTTTGAGATTGTCATGACACAAATTTTCTATAGATGTCATTGTAAAAAAAATAAAATAAAATAAAATAAAATATTAGTCATTGTTTATAATTTTTATTTTTATTTATTTTACTTATCTAATAAGAAGCCAAGTTTTACTATTAAAATTTTAGAATTATCTTCTCTAATTTTGAAGTAGCATAACATATTCTCTAGAACATAAATGCCTTCTGATTAAAAAAATAATGTTTCTAACCTCAAAATAGCTTAACATTCAAGGGTAGAGAAAAAATTGACAAACAACAATCACCAATTGACCAATTGAAAGAATTAAGATTCACCTTTTTTTATTCCACAAAATTCATCATTACAACAATATTTTGTTGACAAATAAAATGATAAATACAAAATGGTATAACAATATGATAGATGCAACATTATTGTTCTTAGTTTTGAAAAATATGAAATAAAAGTTAAAAATCTTAAATCTAGTCATTCATTAATTTTAGAATATTTTATATTAATTTATTTATATATTTTATTGTTCACTTTATTGATGTCAAAAAAAATAATAATAAATTGCAAAGACTAAACAAAGCAATGCACAAAGGGGCAACAATAAAGGTAGACACATCTAGCCTCTAGTATTAATAACCAAAGCAATAGTTCTAAAGACAAAGAAAAAAAAAAAAAAACGTTGTAACATTCAGCAGGTAAAAAAAACCAACCAATCACAATCACAACAGTGAAGAAAAATATATGTTTTTTCTTGAGTCCTACCAACATTCAAAGAGAAAATATGTTGTATTCGTACAAACTTGAATAGTATGGTGCAATCGATAGAGAGCCTCTGACGAAGGTAATAAAAAGTGTCTAGCGAAGGTAGATAGTTGGTTGGCCGATGAGAACAAACTTTTTAGGGTTTTGAGACATTGATAGTTGAGAGTTTGTTTAAGATTATAAAAATAAATCAAAGCAAAATAAATGGTAAGATCTTAACTGGTGTAGTTTAGATTTTTAAGATTTTTTTAAAAAACAAAATTCCAAGACGAAACTGCTATAAAAATTCCAAAACGAAACTACTGCATAGGTTGGATACTGTATATTTATAAGGTATAAATAATATATGTGTCCTTAATAATAATAAGGATACAAAGTGGCGCAGTGGTAAGAGTTGGTGCCTCTTTCAAAGTGGTCAGGGGTTCAAATCTTAGTGCTATTGAATAATTTTTCAAATAACCTTGGCGCCCAAAATGATATCGTTTTGGGCGTGCAGCAGATGCTGCTGAGCATCCCCAAATCCACGCAGGAATTGTCGAAAGTACCTAACAACACCATAAAAGATGGCCACATGACCTCACTTGAACTTTCATTGGCTCCTCAATAGTTCTTCAGACTTGGACTTATCCTTCAAGGTTAGGTGAAAGCTTTGATTTGGGTCTTTGGCAAGTATGTAGGGGAAAGGGAAAAAAGTATGGACAACAAGACTTCGTGCCCACGCTTTTTTGACCATAATGAAATCAAGTTTAGAATATGAAGACTTAATTGGGAATATATTTTCACATTTAATAAAGTTAATAGTGAATCATTTCTCATTTGCTGCCTTAATTATAATAATCACTTCTCATTTTTACCAAGAGACAATAAATTAGTCATGGTGTGGTTGTTTTCTCAGGCTTGCCTCATTTGCTACGTGCAGCTCGGCTTTTTCGCGCCCCCATTTTTGCAAGTTCGAAATAAGCCCTACAGTTTGGACTCCTGCGGTTCTGAATCTAATCTCACAAGTGCAATGTGAAATTGATAAACACCAAAGAGTCCAAATTTGGAAAATCTTTTGGAAAATCGATTTTGAATAAAAAAATGCCAAAATTAGACTGCTTTGCTAAATATAGAGTCGCGACCTAAATATTTTGGGAAATTTAGGAAACCCATGACTTGTGCCAAAGGCCGCGTGTCCTTCATCACCAAGATTGTCTCGATTTGGGAACTTATGTATGAGAGGGGAAGGTTATGAATACATTTGAGCACCCCCGCTCGCCCAATCAAAGATCAGCCTCTACTAATCATGATATGATTTTTATTTACATTATATGCTCTTGTTTCGGTTTATTAGACTAGCATTTACTATGTGATGCGCACACACACAAGTATAGACTAACTTGCAAGAATTGGAACATTTCGAGTTATATTTGTTTTGAAAGTTGTTTCGAAATATGTACCACTCAAAAAAAAAGTGATCGCATATGAACATTGCTCAAATTATTCCAATTCAAGCATCTAGCCTTCATCCACAGGCATTCAAGCAGTTTTAGCAATTAAACAATTAGCCCCATGGCAAGCATGCTAGACATGACAACATCCACATTCATGCAAGATGCTAAAGCGAGTAAAAACTCACCTAGTACTCCAAGCCAAAATAAACAAAAGAGTTAGAAAAATGCATGATTCCTAACTTATGCAATATAACTAATGCAACATATGCGATATGCAACTAATAGGCTCGGCTACTAATATGACATATGAATTGATTAAATAGCATGCGGTCTAAGAACGTATTCAAACAAGTGTAAGAAATAGCAATGCAGTTAGAATGATGAAGCGAGCCTCGATGCATGCGATACAAATGGATGCAAACATGAAGTATGCTAATTGAAACATGATGTCCCAAAACTAACCATCGTAAGTAGTTAAATAAAAGGGAGAGAGACGTGGGGTTGGAAGACATACACATTATTACATTACGGTCTCACAAAGGAGAGTCCGAATGAATAAACTAAGCTAACTAGCAACTAACTAAGCTAAAGCTGATTAAGCTAACTATTACAAAACAAAATAATAGCTAGCTAAACTACTTAACTAATTATTACAACACTTGAATTAACTAACTAGTTAACTAACTAATTAAATAATTACAACACAAATGTAATTAAAATAAGTAATTAAACTAAGAAACTAACTACTTCACCCCGGGAAACGAGGGATGTGCATGCACATGCTCGGATTCCATCCAAAAAGACCACCGTTTTGCTCCCGAATGACTTTGTTTGCACAGTCGAACATTTCCAGAATAACTTTGCTCCATCTTACCAACACTCTACTAAAATTTGCATCAATGGCCAGTCGGCCAAAGATGGAGTTGCTGGCCACCAGCCGGCTATGGAAGTGGTTTGCCGGGCACCTGCCGGTTATGGAAAGTGGTGTGCCGGCCACTGATGCCTAGGTTCATCTTGCTGCAACAGAGGAAAAACATAGCATATGCAAGATATTTTTAAGGACTGTCTGCACAACTCACCCCTCATTTTCATGAACAAATCCAAGGAGTGGTGAACCTAAGCCACAAACCACCAATTCAAGCAATTTCATTGCATGATGGCTTGTAAACCCAAGTGTGCAATTTCAATAAATGCAATGAAAATGAGACTCTCAAAACCACCTCCCTATCATGAATGATCAAGGGAAGTGGTGACTTTGGAAACTTGAATCATTTCATCACTTGTAAATATGAAATGGTTCAAGCCTCCACGTGTTCAATTAACGTTCGATTGAACACGACCAAATTATTATCTTTCACCATTTTTAGCCTCAATTTTAATTACTCCATTTTAAATTACCAACCATTCTTTAATTCATTGAGTCCAATGGTGAAGTTAAGTCTTCTAATGGAGTGAAGTACCAAACCAAGAGTTAACTTAAGACATGAAAGAGATGTCATGCCGTTGATAATGAACCCCTAAAAGGGATTAAACTATTAAGCATGACAATCTCAATCTCATGCTTAAAAGAGCAAAAGGCTTGAAATAACCCTCAAAGAAAAACAAAAGCCAAGAAAGGAGGGAGTTTGCAGTGATTATTAATGCTGAAAACAAGTGAGAAAAGCATAAATAAAGGCTATCAACTCAAAGGAGATGGTGTCTAAGGCCTAGAACACCAAACTCATGAGGACTATTACACTATAAGCATGCAAAATAAGACCCAAATGCAACAACCAGCCCAAAACATCGACAAAATAGTCCAAAACAGAGGTTACAATATGCTGGAATTAAGCTACAAATGGCTAGAAAAATAAGCTAACACATAGAGTATAGCGACCCCGGTCTTTTCCCATTTGATTATTGTATCCGGACTTAGGTTCCGTAGATTCTGTCATTATATAATTGTTGTTGTCCCATATTTTCTTATTTGGAGTTATAGGATGTGTTGGGCTGGTTTGTTTCAGGTTGGTTGGGTTTAGAAACCAAGTGTTGTTGTCCTTCACCATTGAAAATACTCTGAAATTCAGCATTTAAAAGCCCCCGCCCACCCAAAAAAAAAATGGTTTGAAAGTGGGAAACAAATGTGCAAAGGCTTTACAAACAATGAATAAAGAAGGGTGGACCACCCCCTAACTTTAAATGGCCTACGACCACCAATTTCAGCCCACAAAAATAGAATTTTTATAGCCCAAAAACAACCCAAAATTAGTGGGGAAAAGATAGAAAAACAAGTATGCAAAGCACGATAAAAGGGCAAGTGTTATACATCTTAAAGCAAAGATCAATTCTAGGCAACAATTCAAGCCAAAACTAACTTCAAGAGCTCCAAGAAGGCCTCAAGGAACCTCAGTCCAAAGGTGATCAACTTTGATTAAGGAGATGTCATGCCGTTGATAATGAACCCCTAAAAGGGATTAAACCATTAAGCATGACAATCTCAATCTCATGCTTAAAAGAGCAAGAGGCTTGAAATAACCCTCAAAGCAAAACAAAAGCCAAGAAAGGATGGAGTTTGCATTGATTATTAATGCTGAAAAAAAGTGAGAAAAGCATAAATAAAGGCTATCAACTCAAAGGAGATGGTGTCTAAGGCCTAGAACACCAGACTCAGGATGACTATTACACCACAAGCATGCGAAATATGACTCAAATGCAACAACTAGCCCAAAACATAGGCAAAACAGTCCAAATGAAATGTTTCCTCTCTAACATTGCATGCTGATGATACATATAGTTAATGGGTTTATTTTTGAGGGCGTTACATAGAGCTATCTAGGCTAGCAAGCAAGACACAAGGAGGGGAGCTAACCCTTCCAAATTTAGACTTCAAAACATGATTTTCACCACTGAAAATACTCTGAAATTCAGTATTTAAAAGTATTTAAAAGCCCCTCCCCCTCCCCCAAAAAAAAGGTTTGAAAGTGGGAAACAAAGGTGGAAAGGCCTTACAAACAATGAATAAAGAAGGTGGACCACCTCCTAACTTTAAATGGCCTACGACCACCAATTTCAGCCCACAAAAATAGAATTTTTATAGCCCAAAAATAGCCCAAAATCAGTGGGGAAAAAGATAGAAAAACAAGTATACAAAGCAAGGTAAAAGGGCAAGTGTTATACCTCTTGAAGCAAAGATCAATTCTAGGCAACAATTCAAGCCAAAACCAACTTCGAGAGCTCCAAGAAGGCCTCAAGGAACCTCAGTCCAAATGTGATCAACTTTGATTAAAGAGGTGTAGGCAAAAATGTAGTGTATTTAGGCTAATGTGCACAAATTTGCAAGAGAAAGAGAGAAATGAAGAGAGACAGAGAGATTTGTGTTCCAAAAATACTTTCTCACTCCTAAAATGTTCTAACCTTGAAATATGAGAGATACGTCATGTATATATAGAAAACATGAGCCTTAGGTCGAAAATATCTATTCAGAAATAGCTGGTGCAATATGGAAACAGCTGGAGGAAAATATCTACAAAAAAAAATCTATTTTTGGTGACCAGTGGCCGCCAAGTGGCTGGCAGGCCATAGGTGGTTGCTGGTTGCCCACAAATGGTGATTGCCGGCTACCTGCCGGCCACAAGAAAAATCTGCTTCTTGCTCCGGAAGTCCACTTTCCAATGGTGGTGGCCTCACAACTAAAGTCTAAGTGTAGAAAAAGATAGACCTGATTTAGTGTAGGCTGCTCAATTTTCCCTTACGGTTTCAAGCCCAACTTCTTCCCCAACTAGTTTTCTTCCCTCTCCTCCAATTCTCTTTAATTCCAAACTTCTAAATAAGACGTTTTAAAGATTTTTTCAAAGAGTTCACCGCCCTTTCATTTATCTCCACTTTGTCCTTGCTCGGTTTATCGAAAAGTACAATGTTTAATGAAATGCGAGCCTCGGAACATCGTAGTAACATTTTAAAAAATATTTTGAAAGAAAGAGTTTTAAGGTCTAAAATAGTTTCAGTCCAAAATAGTTTTGGTCAAAAATGGGGTGTAAGGTTGGGATTTAAAAGCTCTTCTTGCTGATGAAATTGAACATTTGCATAACACAACTTTCACCATCAAGTGATCAATCAGTGGCGCCCAAGTCTTAAGGGTGGTCAAAAATGGGGTGTCTACCGTTGCCCCTCTTTGACAGAGATCGAAGTCATGAAATGACGCGAGTGAATGTCAAAGCCCGAAGACGATCTTTTTTGACAAGGCCGTAAGACTTGGGAAAACAAACAAAATGCAAATGCAGTTGGCTGAACTCGAGGGTTGCTTATGTATCCTGTTGCAAGGAATCAAACCAGTGTAGTTCAGGGACAGAATGCAAAAAGATACACAATGTAATAAAACAATACAAATAATATGTAGTGTAATGAAATAATCAAACCACAAGCAGTACTTACCACATAAATACCATAAAGGAATGAAGATGTAAAACAAACTACGTTTAACATAGAAAAGAAGCGGGCACAGCCAAACGACGCCTAACACAGGCTAAGTGCCTACATCCTCAATACTGGCCTCAGCGCACCATGGATGCTTACACATAACAGAACCATGTTTCAACGTGAAAGGGATGCGAGCACATGCAAAACTATGTGTAGACACCCCATTTTTTACCGTCCTCAAGACTTGGATGTCATCGCTTGTGCACTCGATGATTGTAACTATTTGTGCTTGTTTTGGTGCCCGAAGTCCTCGGCGGAATACCCTGTCTTTGAGCCTTGAACTCTATCCATTCTGTGCCCTATTTTGGACCAAAATCTTCAAGCCTGCATCCCTTGGTGGCTGCCGACCACCAATTGAGGTTACTGGCCATCACTGGTGGTCGGCCGGCCACAATAGTGGCCTGTCGGCCATTGATACCTTTTTGCAGATATTTTCTTGACAACTGTTCCAGTTGTTGACACAATGGGCTTGATCACCATACACGTGTTTGGACTGATATAACTCGGCTGAAAGCTTGTTTTTCTAGAAATATGGGACCTTCTCCCTCATTGTAGAGGGTCAGAAAATTTTAGAGCAAAATTCTCTCTCTCTCTCTCTCTCTCTCTCTCTCTTACAATTTTGTATATATTTGCTCACAAATCCTATACTTTTGCATATACTTCCTTAATCAAACTTGATCACCTTTGAGCTGAGGTCCTTAGAAGCCTTCACAGAGCTGTAGAAGGTGTTTTGGACTTGAATTTGTGCCTAAAATTGTTGCTTGCTTTAAGAGGTATAACGCTCCCCTTTTACACTTGTTTTGCATACTTGTTTTTCCATCTCTTTCAACTATTTTTGGCCTGTTTTTGAACTGCAAAAAACTTTGTTTTTGTGGTCTAAAGGTGGTGGTTTGAGGTCATTTTTAGTTAGGGGGTGGTTCACCCTTCTTATTTCTTTGTTTGTAAAGCTTTTGAACCTTTGTTCACCACTTTCAAACCAACTTTTTTGGGCCTTTTAACCACTAAATTTTAGAAGTTTTTTAGTGGAAAAAAACTCATTTTGAAGTCCAAATTTGGAGGGGTTAGCCTCCTGTAGACGTCCCCGAACGCCCCGGGAGGATGAATCCTGTTCTGTTCATTTGGGGTTACTACAGTTCGGACTCGACTTGTGTCACGGTTCTTAATCTGAACCAAAGAGTCCAAATCTGGCAAATCGTTTTGAGAAACAGATTTTTGAAAAAGTAGTGCCAAACATGGACTGCTTTGCCAGATACAGAGTCGCCACCTAAATATTTTAAAATGGGGGAATTTAGGAAACCCTGACTCAGTGCCGAAGGCCACATGTCCGTCATCACCGAAGTTGTCTCGGCTCGGGAGCTAGGGTACGATCGGGGAAGGTCAGCTATGAGCACCCCCTTTCGCCCGGTCCAAAGACCGGCCTCTACTAACCATGATATCCGATTTTGAAAACGTTATGTGTTCTTAATCCCTTGATTGGCCTAGAATTACTATGTGATGCACACAACACA
>NW_021025915.1:914409-926991 GCF_004153795.1 Camellia sinensis | reverse complement strand
ATTTTTATTCAATTTCCTTTTCTATTCAATTTTCTTTTTTATTTAATTTCCAAATAGATCGTTAAGGTGTAATGGTTTCTTGAATGAACTTCCATTCTTAATTTTTTGCAACTTCCATTTTTCTTTTTATTCCACTTCCATTTTTATTCAATTTTCTTTTTTATTTAATTTCCAAATAGATCGTTAAGGGGTAGTGGTTTGTTGAATGAAGTTTCATTTTTAATTTTACGCAACTTCCATTTTTATTTTTGTTCCACTTCCATTTTTATTTAATTTCCTTTTCTATTCAATTTCCTTTTTTATTTAATTTCCAAGTACATCGTTAATGTATAGTGGTTTCTTGAATGAGCTTCCATTTTTAATTTTATGCAACTTCCATTTTTATTTTTTTTCAACTTCCATTTTTATTCAATTTCTTTTTCTATTGAATTTCCTTTTTTATTTAATTCCAAATAGATCGTTAAGGTGTAGTGGTTTCTAGAATGAACTTCCATTTTTAATTTTATGCAACTTTCATTTTTATTTTTATTCCACTTCCATTTTCATTGAATTTCCATTTCTAATCAATTTACTTTTTTAATTAATTTGCTAATTGATCGTTAAGGTGTAGTGGTTTCTTGATTGAACTTCCACGTTTAATTTTATGCAGTTTCTATTTCTATTTTTATTCAACTTCTATTTTTATTCAATTTCCGTCTCCTTTCAATTCTTTTTTTAATGTAATTTCCAAATACATCATAAGGTGTAGTGGTTTCTTGAATGAACTTCCATTCTTAATTTTATGCAACTTCCATTTTTATTTTAAATCCACTTCCATTTTCATTCAATTTCCTTTTTTATTTAATTTCCAAATAGATCGTTAAGGTATAGTGGTTTCTTTAATGAACTTCCATGTTTAATTCTATGCAGTTTCCATTTCTATTTTTATTCAACTTCTATTTTTATTAAATTTGCATCTCCATTCAATTTCCTTTTTTAATTAATTTTCAAATAGATCGTTAAGGTATAGTGGTTTCTTGAATTTCTTGAATGAACTTTCATTTTTAATTTTATGCAACTTGCATTTTTATTTTTATTCCACTTCCACTTTTATTCAATTTCCTTTTCTATTAGACTTCCTTTTTTATTTAATTTCCAAATAGATCGTTAAGGTATGGTGGTTTATTGAATGAATTTCCATGTTTAATTTTTTGTAGTTTCCAATTCTTTTTTTATTCAACTTCTATTTTTATTTAATTTCGATCTCCATTCAATTTCCTTTTTTATTTAGTTTCCAAATAGATCGTTAAGGTGTAGTGGTTTGTTGAATAAACTTCCTTTTTTAATTTTTTGCAACTTCCATTTTTATTTTCATTCCACTTCCATTTTTATGGAATTTCCATTTCTATTCAATTTCCTTTTTTAATTAATTTCCAAATTGATCGTTAAGGTATAGTGGTTTCTTGAATGAACTTCCATGTTTAATTTTATGCAGTTTCCATTTCAATTTTTATTCAATTTCCATCTCCATTCAATTTCCTTTTTTATTTAATTTCCGAATAGATCGTTAGGGTATAGTGGTTCTTCAATGAACTTCCATTTTTAATTTTCTGCAACTTCCATTTGAATTTTTATTCAACTTCTACTTTAATTCAATTTCCTTTTCTATTCAATTTCCTTGTTAATTTAATTTCCAAATAGATCGTTAAGGAATATTGGTTTCTTGCATGAACTTCCATGTTTAATTTTATGCAACTTCCATTTCTATTTTTGTTCAACTTCTATTTGTATTAACTTTGCATCTCCATTCAATTCCCTTTTTTAATTAATTTCCAAATAGATCGTTAAGGTATAGTGGTTTCTTGAATGAACTTCCGTGTTTAACTTTATGCCGTTTCCACTTCTACTTTTATTCAACATCTATTTTTATTCAATTTTCCTTTTTTAATTAATTTCCAAATAGAACGTTAAGGTATAGTGGTTTCTTGAATAAAATTCCGTGTTTAATTTTATGCAGTTTCCATTTCTATTTTTATTCAACTTCCATTTTTATTCGATTTCCATCTTCATTCAATTTCCTTTTTTATTTAATCTCAGAATAGATCGTTAAGGTATAGTGGTTTGTTGAATGAACCTCCATTTTTAATTTTATGCAACTTCCATTTTTATTTTTCTTCAACTTCCATTTTTATTGAATTTCCATTTCTATTCAATTTCCTTTTTTAATTAATTTCCAAATTGATCGTTAAGGTATAGTGGTTTCTTGAATGAATTTCCATGTTTAATTTTATGCAATTTCCATTTCTGTTTTTATTCAATTTCTATTTTTATTCAATTTCCATCACCATTCAATTTCCTTTTTTATTTAATTTCCAAATAGAACGTTAAGGTGTACTGTTTCTTGAATGAACATCCATTCTTACTTTTATGCAACTTCCATTTTTATTTTTAGGTATAGTGGTTTCCTGAAT
This sequence comes from Camellia sinensis, assembly GCF_004153795.1. NCBI lineage: Eukaryota > Viridiplantae > Streptophyta > Magnoliopsida > Ericales > Theaceae > Camellia > Camellia sinensis. The sequence goes on along the minus strand of NW_021025915.1, from coordinate 924,541 downwards.
GAATTTTCATGTTTAATTTTATGCAGTTTTGACTTCTATTTTCATTCAACTTCTATTTTTATTCAATTTCCATCTCTATTCAATTTCCTTTTTTTATTTAATTTCCAAATAGAACGTGAAGGTATACTGGTTTCTTGAATGAACTTTTATTTTTAATTTTATGTAACTTCCATTTTTATTTTTATTCAACATCCATTTTTATTCAATTTCCTTTTCTATTCAATTTCCTTTTTTATTTAATTTCCAAATAGATTTCTACTTTTATTCAAACGCTATTTTTTATTCAATTTCCATCTCATTTTCAAAATTTTTTCCTTTTTTATTTATTTCCAAAGTAGAATCGTTAAGGTATAGTGGTTTCTTGAAATGAACTTTCCATTTTTAATTTTGTGCAACTGCCATTTTATTTTTATTCAACTCCATTTTATTCAGTGTCTTTTCTAATTCAATTTTTCCTTTTTTTTTTAATTTCCAAATCAGGTTCGTTAAGTGTAGTGGTTTCTTGAATGACTTCTAACGTTTTTTTAATGGCAGTTTCCATTTCTATTTTTATTCAACTTCTATTTTTTTCATTTCCATCCTTCCATTCATTTCTTTTTTTATTTCATTTTCCAATATAGAACGTTAGGTATAGTGGTTGTCTTGAATGAACTTCCGTGTTTAATTTTAATGGCAGTTTCCATTTCTAATTTTTTATTCAAAATTCCATTTATTCAATTTCATCTCATTCAATTTCCTTTTTTATTTAATTTTCCAAATAGACATTAGTTTAGTGGTTTGTTGAATAACTTCATTTTTAATTTTAATGCAACTTCTATTTTATTTTTGCCTTTCCACCTTCCATTTTTATTGAATTTCCATTTCTATTCAAATTTCCTTTTTTAATTAATTTCCAAATTGATAGTTAAGGTATAGTGGTTTCTTGAATGAATTTCCATGTTTAATTTTATGCAAATTTCCATTTCTAATTTTTATTCAATTACTATTTTATTCAATTTCCATCACCATTCATTTCCTTTTTTATTTATTTCAAAATAGAACGTTTAAGGTGCTACTGGTTTCTCTTGAATGAACATCCATTCTTAATTTTATGCAACTTCCATTTTTATTTTTAAATTCCCTTCCATTTTTTATTCAATTTCCTTTTCTATTAATTTCCCTTTTTTATTTAATTTCCAAATAGATCCGTTAAGGTAATAGTGGTTTCTGAATGAACTTTCCATGTTTAATTTTATGTAGTTTCCATTTCTATTTTTATCAACTTCTATTTTTATTCAACTTCCATTCCGTTCAATTTCCTTTTTTATTTCATTTCCCAAAGAGATTGTTAAGGTGTAGTGGTTTTCTGAACGAACTTCATTTCTTTTAATTTTATGCAACTTTCCAATTTTTATTTTTATTCAACTTCCATTTTTATTCAATTTCCTTTTCTTATTCAATTGTTCTTTTTTATTTAATCTCCAAATAGATCGTTAAGGAACAATTGATATAGAATGGAAAATTGAATAAATAGAAAGCTGAAATTAAAATAGAATCGGAAACTGCAATAAATGTAACCTGGAAGTTCATTCAAGAAACCACTATTACCCTAACGATCTATTGGAAAATTAAATTAAAAAAGAAATTGAATAGAAATGGAAATTCCAATAAAAAAATGGAAGTGGAATGAAAATAAAAATGGAAGTTGGCATAAAATTTAGAATGGAAGTTCATTCAAGATAAACCAGTATACCTTAACGATCTATTTCGCAGATTAAAAAAAAAAAGAGAATTGAATATAAAAAGGAATTGATAAAATGGAAGTGGAATAAAATAGAAATGGAAGTTGCATAAAATTGAAAACGGATGTTCATTAAGAAACCACTACACCTTAACGATCTTTTTGAAAATTAAATTAAAAAGGAAAATTTGAAAGGAGATCGCAAAATTTATAAAAGTCAGAAGTTGGAATAAAATAGAAATGGAAACAGCATAAAAATTAAACAAGGAAGTTCATTCAAGAATACCACTATACTTAACGACCTATTGGAAATTAAATTAAAAAGGAAATGAATAGAAAAGGAAACTGGATAAAAATAGAAGTTGAAAAAATACAAATGGAATGTTGCATAAAATTAAAAATGGGAGTTCATCAAATACCACTATACGCCTAATCGATCTATTTGGAAATTAACTAAAAAGGAAAAGTGAATGGGGAATGGAAATTGAATAAAAATAGAAGCTGAATAAAAATAGAAATGGAAACTGCATAAAATTAACATGGAAGTTCATTAAAGAAAGCCACTATACCTTAACAATCAATTTGGAAATTAATTAAAAAAGGAAAATTTAATAGAAATGGAAATTCAAAAAATGGAAGTGAATGAAAATAAAATGGAAGTTTAATAAAAATTAAAAATGGAAGTTTTATCAAGAACCACTAAACCTTAACGATTATTTGGAATTAAATAATAAAAGGAAATTGAATGGAGATCGGAAATTGAATAAAAATAGAAGTTGAAAAAAAAATAGAAATAGAAACTACAAATAAAATTAAACATGGAAGTTCATAACAAGAAACCCCTATACTTAACGATTTAATTTGAAAATTAAATAAAAAAGGAAAATTGAATAGGAATGGAAATTGACATAAAAATGGAAGTTGGAATAAAAATGAAATGGAAGTTTGCATAAAAATTAAAAAATGGATGTTCATTGCAAGAAACCACTCACCTTTAACGCATCTTATTTGAAAATTAAATAAAAAAGGCAAATTTGCAATGGAAAAGGAAATTTAATAAAAAATGGAAGTTGAATATAAAAATAAATAATGGAAGTTGCATAAAATTAAAATGAAAGTCATAAAGAACCACTATAATCCTCTAACGATCTTATTTGGAAATTAATTAAACCGGAAATTGAATGGGGATGTGAAATTGAAATATAAAATATATGCGATAAATATAGAAATGGAATCTGCATAAATATTAATACATGTGAAGTTCATTAAAGAAACCGCTATACCTTAACGATCAATTTTGGAAATTAATTAAAAAAGGAAATTGAATAGAACTGGAAATTCATTAAAAACGAAGTGGAAGAAAATAAAAAATGGAGTGGCATAAAATTAAAAATAAAGTTTATTCAACAAACAGTGCACCTTTTAACGATCTATTTTGGAAATTAATTAAAAAAGAAAATTGAATGGAAGATCGAAATTGAATAAAAATAGAAGATTGAATAAAAATAGAATTTGGAAACTGCAAAAAGTAACATGGAAGTTCATTCAATAAACCACTATATCTTACGATCTTTTGGAAATTCAATAAAAAAGGAATTAAATAGAAAAGGAAATTGAGTAAAAGTGGAAGTGGAATAAAATAAAAATCAAGTTGCATAAAATTAAAAAATGGAAGTTCATTCAAGAAACACTATACTAAACGATCTATTTGGGAAATAAATAAAAATGGAAATTGATGGAGATCAAATTGAATTAAAAATAGATTTGAATAAAAATAGAAGTGGAAACCCGCATAAAACTAAACATGGAAGTTCATTCAAAAACCACTATAACCTTAACGATCTATTTGGGAAAATTAAAATAAAACTGAAAAATTAATGGGGATGAAAATTTATAAAATGAAGTTGAATAAAAAATAGAAATGGAAACTGCAAAATTAAACATGGAAGTTCATTCAGAAACCGTACACTTAACAGTTTTTTGGAAATGAATAAAAAAGGAAATTGAATTTCCCAAATAGATCGTTAAGGCTGTAGTGGTTTCTTGAATGAACTGCCATTTTTTAATTTTATGCAATTGCATTTATTTTATTCCACTTCCACTTTTACTCCAATTTCCTTTTTCTATTTAATTTACTTTTTTTGAATTTTCCAAACATATCGTTAGGTATCAGTGGTTTATTGAATGAACTTCCATGTCTAATTTTTTGGCAGTTTCCATTTCTATTTTTATTTCAACTTCTATTTTTTATTCAATTTCGATCTCCATTGCAATTTCCTTTTTTATTGTAATTTCCCACAAATAGTCGTTAAGGTTCACTAGTTTGTTGAATAAACTTCCATTTCTTTTTTTATGCACTTCCATTTTATTTTCATTCCACTCCATTTTTATTGAATTTCCAGTTCCATTCAATTTTCCTTTTTTAATTAATTTCCAAATTGATCGTTATAGGTATAGTGAGTTTCTTTATTGAACTTCCATGTTTAATTTATGCAGTTTCCATTTCTATTATTTATTTTCAGCATATATTTTTATTCAATTTCCATCCCCATCTCAATTTCCTTTTTTAATTAATTTCGCAAATAGATCGTTAGGGTTAATAGTGGTTTCTTGAATGAACTTTCATTTTTAATTATGCCAACTTTTCCATTTTTATTTTTTATTCAACTTCATTTTATTAATTTCCTTTTCATTGAATTTCCTTTTTTATTAATTTTCAATAGATCGTTAAGGTGTAGTGGTTTCTTGAATGAACATCCATTTTTAATTTATGCAACTTCCATTTCTATTTTATTCCACTTCGCATTTTTTTATTCAATTTCCATTTTCTATTTCAATTTCCTTTTTTATTTAATTCCCAATAAAATCGTTAAGGTAATAGTGGTTTTCTTGTATGAACTTCCATGTTTAATTTATGTAGTTTCCTATTCCTATTTTTTGTTCAACTTCTATTTTTAATTATTGTCGATCTCATTCAATTCCTTTTTATTTCATTTCCAAAATAGGTGTAAGGGTGTAGTGGTTTCTTGAATAAAAGCTTCCATTTTTAATTTTATTAAAACTTCCATTTTTATTTTCATTCCTCTTCCATTTTTGTTGATTTCCATTTCTATTAAATTTCCTTTTTTTAATTCACAATTCCAAATGATTGTTAAGGTATAAGTGGCTTCTTTAATGAACTTCCATGTTACTTTTATGCAGTTTCCCATTTCTATTTTTATTTCAGCTTCTCTTTTTTATTCCAATTTCCATCCCCATTCAATTTCCTTTTTTATTCAATTTCCAATAGTCGTTTAGGGTATAGTGTATCTGAATTGAACTTTCCCATTTTTTAATTTTATGCATTCCATTTTGTATTTTTGTTCAACTCTATTTTTTATCCAGTTTTTCCTTTTCTATTTCAATTTCCTTTTTTTAATTTAATTTCCAATAGATCGTTAAGGTATAAGTGGTTTCTTGAATGACTTCCCTTGTTAATTTTATGCTGTTTCCATTTCTATTTTTATTCAACTTCTACTTTATTAAATTTGCATGTCCATTCAATTTCTTTTTTTTTTTTTTTAAATTTAATTCAAAAAGATCGTTAAGGTGATTGTTTCTTGAATGAACATCCTTTTCAATTTTTATGCAACTTCCATTTCTATTTTTATTTCCACTTCCATTTTTATTCAATTTACTTTTCCTATTCAATTTTATTTTTTTTTTCATCTGCAAATAGATATTAAGGTTTGGCTTTTTTGGGCCTTTCCGGTGCAGGGTGGAATGACAGGAAGTTGTCTGGGCATGACGGGGCCCATCCCGGTTTCTACCTGCTTGAACTTGCTTGATTGGAGCGGGGAAGCATCATCTACAGCTTTGATCACGATTGCGGATGTTTGTTGCTTGTTCATCCCTCTGACTTTCAGAGCCTCGACTGCCCACAGCAGTTGTTCAATAGGGTCGGCGTCTACCTTTGCCTTGTCTTTTCCTCTGGCCTCAGCCTGATCAAGGTCTGGGTCGATGCTGGCACGTCGCGGCTGTAGCTGGAAGCCACCTCTGGCTGGCTAAGCTCTATCACAATCCGCCCCAGTAGCGGGGGCTCCTGTGGTACGAAATTCCCGGCATACGGCGCCGCTGGCGGTGAAGCCGACATTCCATTAGGCGAGGTCCGCCACAGACCTTTGGAGATTGCCTATCATCCCCATCAATTCAAAGGTGGTGGGCTCAAAAGCCTGGTATAACTGGGGAGCCAGACTGGGTGCACAACGGGCAATCTGGGTGGGTGTGACATACTGATGCCGGCCTCACTCTGCGGAGCGTTCCTTGTTCCAATGCAGCGTCATGACCACAATTTCTTCTGAATTTTGTGCCGCCATAAATCTTGCCTAGCAAGGGGAGACACTAGCTATTCTCTATCAACTCTGCAACTCTCTGAACTGAAAGAAAAACAGACGCATTTCAGCCCAAACTGATCAAACACGGTGTAGCCAAACAACTGTACCCTACTGCTGATCACTGTTCCCAATTTCTGTTCCAAAAACTGAACCCGATACCCGCAGATAACTGATTCCTGATAACTGATTCTCAACAATACTGATTCTGGTGCCCCGGGCACCGATACTCAAACTCGCAAACTGGTACATGCGTTCCTGTAGAGATACACTCTAAAAGCACATAGCAAGTAAGTGAGACCAAAACACCCCTATGTTGGGGTAGGGTTTCCTGTCCTATTTTGTTCAGGAAACTAGGGTTTCACTATGCACACAGCAGTTCTCAAACAACCTAATATCGGGTAAGCAACCTGTCCTAACTTGGAATGGTCACTATGGATCCGAATATGCACTAGGTCGAATGGTCGAAAAGGGTGCCCCGGTAAACCGGGGTTTGTGTTCCCATACTGTCAGAGCCCATAGCCGGTCAGCCTTACGGACATGCCTTGACAAGACAAGCCTCTGGCAAACCGTTCAGGAATGGCAGATGGCAAACACTGTGTTCCTAGGCGCACCAATCACATGCAATGCAAAGAAACACATAAATGAGATCAAAACAGGATATCACGAGTTCGAGTCAAGCTTTCTAAAATCCCCAGCGGAGTCGCCAGAAACTGTAGGCCGCGCCCGTGGGCCTCGTGCTACAGTTCGGACTCGATTAGTGTATCGGTTCTTAATCTGAACCAAAGAGTCCAAATCTGGCAAATCGTTTTGAGAAACAGATTTTGAAAAAGTAGTGCCAAACATGGACTGCTTTGCCAGATACAGAGTCGCCACCTAAATATTTTTAAAATGGGAAATTTAGGAAACCTGACTCGGTGCCGAAGGCCACATGTCCGTCATCACCGAGTTGTCTCGGCTCGGGAGCTTGGGTACGATCGGGGAAGGTCAGCTATGAGCACCCTTTCGCTCGGTCCGAAGACCGGCCTCTACTAACCATGATATCCGATTTTGAAAACGCTATGTTTCTTAATCCATTTATTAGCTAGAATTACTATGTTATGCGCGCAGCAAACAAGTATAGACTAGATTGCCTAATTTGGAAATAAACATTGCATATCCGTTCGTTTTGAAAATGCTTTGGAATTTGCTACTCGCAAGTAGGCTAAAATACGGATTTCAACGAGTTTTTCCAACTCAAACAATCCAACCTTCACCACAGGCATTAACAACAGTTTAACACATAAGCATCTAGCCACATGTTAAGCATGCTGTCATGGCAACATTCACACTCATGCGATATGCTAAAGCGGAATACTTACATCGTACTCCGTGCCAAAACAAAGAACTTGTTAGCAAACATGCATGATCCAAGTCCATGTTAAGTGCCTAATGCATCGCATACAAAGTGTTGCTAGAATAGGCTCGGCTATCCTAAACATGGCATGTGAGAATGCACAACTATCACATATTCAGTTTAGAATTTGAAGTACAAATGCAGTTAGCGTGATGTACCGAGCCTAATGCATGTAATACAAATGCATGGATGTACACATGCGTAGCATAAGGTATGCTAAATTAAACGTGTCCTAATACTAACCATTAAAGCAGGTAAGTAAAAGGGAAGAAAAGAAGTGAGGTTGGAGAAATACACACCACCACACACACTTATTACAGGTTTTGCCCTCGCTCGGAGGGACCGAATAATATTACAAATTAATTATACGCAAGCTAATTAATATTCACAATCGCTAATTTAATTAACAAATAAATAGACTAAGAAAAACAGTAAAACGCCTCGAGAAGCGCGCCGCCATGCGCAGCTGCCTCTGTTTTCCTTCCTTCACTCCTCTGGAGGCTGTCAAAACCTCAAGACTGCTCCTTGGACAGAGAGATCACCACCGGCTGAATGAAATTGCCACCGGCAGTGTGATATGGCATCGGCAACAAAATTGAAGCTGTCGGCAGAGAAATTGTTGCCGTCGGCACATTAACACTGCCGTTCGCAGAGTATTCCTGCAGAACCTGCAACTCACAGCAACAGAGGGCAAGGCAAAGCATGGCAGCACAATTCAAGGCATATATGCACCAACCATGTCCCTTATCATGATAATGACTCAAAGGGGCATGTGCCTCGATTCTCGGACCACCAATCACGCATTTCCATGCATGATGGCCAAAGAACCAAGTATGCAACTTTGATTTCAAATGTATGGAAACCAATCAAACAAAACTCCCAATCCCTATCACCCAAGTCAAGGGACAAGGAATGCATGCAAGATGCAATGCAACTAGGCATACAAGCTAAGGATGCAACATGGCATAGCAATGAACTTATGCAAGCATGCAAGAATACGTATGACAAGCAAAACTAATGCTAAGATGGTTATACATGAATTAGGCAGCTCTAATAAGGCCTAAAACAGTGGCCATTAATGCCCAAAATGGATGCTAAGCACACATGCACACCACACACATGTTAAGAACCCAACACTTAGGCACAAAGCAAGCAACATTCAAGCACACTTGAAAGAGACATTCATGGACTAGCATGCAACATAAGCTCTGAAAATCATGCTAATACATGGTACCAAACCAAGCAATAAGTCAAGCTAAACATGCAACAAATAGTCTAAGTGTTCAAAGCAAATCTAAGGAGCATTGAAATACACTTACAAGACTAAACATGGCATGAAAGGAAGGACCAAAATTAGAGGTTTAGCATGTCAAGACAAGGCCAAAGGACTCCTTAGATGGCATCTAAATGACCCAAAACAAAGGCATACATAGACACCAAAAACGTGGAGCATTGCTACACAAGCTTCCAAAGCATTAAAGAGGCATGCAAGGCAATCAAACAAGAATGGAAATGGACTGAAATAACATGTGGAGGGACCCAAATCACCAATTCGATGCAAAGATGTCATGCTACACATGCACATACCCAAGGCCAACAAGCCCAAATACAAAGGAGCTATTAGATGCATGCCAATTTGACCCAAGCAACTTAGATAAGACCTAGAACATGGCAAAATAAGCACATAATCTTCACAAGACTAAGCCTAAAACATGCTCCAACTAAGGCTAGCAACCTAAGGCACATTAAGGCATAAACAAGGCATTACATGGCAACTATGCTAAGCATGCTGGAATACCAAAACCAACTTGAAATCATGTTATATTATGGATATATAAGCATGAAAAACATCCTAAACATGCTCACACACACTCAGCATAGGCTTCCTTAAGAGGCCAAAATTGCCCTTTTCAAGGACAACAAGGAAAGGGGGTGGCCCTCTCCTTCTTGGGACTTCAAGGCATCATCTTCACCACTGAAATCCCTCAAGATTTCAGTGGTGAAGAGACCCCAACACAAAATCCGGAGCTAGCACAAAATGGCTCAAAATGAGGCCTTTTAAGGCCTAAGGGTGGTCAACAACCCTCAAAAAACAAAACACTCTTAATAAACAATAAAGAGGGCCTAAAAAAGAACTTTTTTATGTTATACAATAAGCACAAAAACAGCTCTAAGACAAGTAGAAAATCAATGCAAAAATGGGAAAAAATGAGACTAGGTTCTCACCCTTGTAGACCTCTTCACAAATGGTGCTCCAATGGCCTCCTTAAGCTTGAATCCAACACCAAAACTTCAAAACAAACTCTTTAGAACCTCAGCTCCAAGAGGAAGGTGAAACACTAGGTGTTTGTGTGCAATAGTAAGACACAAAGCACCGCAATAGTAAGACACAAAGCACCTAGTGAACAAATGAGAGGGAAAGAGATAGAAAATGTATCTCACTCAAACCCTAAAACCAGAGCTTTCTCTTGTGTTTTTCCCTCTCTAAAATGTCTAAAGTCTCTCCTTAGCCACAAGAGAGAGCCTCTATCTATTCTCTCACCAAACTTGCAAAACTTACAAGTTAAGCAACTAGAGGGCCATCCCTCCATACACGTGTATGGAGGGAAAGTCACTGCAATACAGCTGCCTAAAAATATCAAAGCA
>NW_021025915.1:855307-914384 GCF_004153795.1 Camellia sinensis | reverse complement strand
ATAGGGTGTTCTTGAATGAACTTCCATTCTAAATTTTATGCAACTTCCATTTTATTTTCTCACTTCCATTTTTATGGAATTTTCCAATTTTATTCAATTTCCTTTTTTAATTAATTTTCCAAATTGATCGTTTAAGGTATTAATGGTTTCTTGGACATGAAACTTCTAGGTTTAATTTTATGCAGTTCCATTTCTATTTTAATTCAGCTTCTATTTTTATCAATTTCCATCCCCATTCAATTTCTTTTTTATTTTAAGTTCCAAATTAGATCGTTAGGGGTCTATAGTGGTTTCTTGAAATTGAACTTACTCTTTTTAATTTTATGCAACTCCTTTGTATTTTATTCAAACTTTTATTTTATCAATTTCATTTTCGTATTCAATTTCCTTTTTAATTTAATTTCCAAATAGATCGTTAAGGTATAATGGTTTTCTTGAATGAAACTCCTTGTTTTAATTTTATGCAGTTTCCATTTCTATTTTTATTCACATCTATTTTATTAAATTTGCATCTCCATTCAATTCCCTTTTTAATTAATTCCAAATAGATCGGTTAAGGTATAGTGGTTTCTTGGACCGGACTTCCATGTTTAACTTTATGCCGTTTTTCCACTTCTACTTTTAGTTCAACTTTCTACTTCTTTATTCATTTTCCATCCTCCATTCAATTCCTTTTTTATTTAATTTCCAAGCATAGATCGTTAAGGTATAGTGGTTTTGAATGAACCTTTCATTTTAATTTTATACAACTTCCCATTTATTTTTTATTCAGCTTCCATTATTTATTCAGTTTCCTTTTCTATTTCAATTTCCCATTTTTATTTATATCTATCCAAACAGGATCGTTAAGCGGTGTAGGGGTTCTTAAAGCAAATGAACTTCACGTTTTAATTTCATGCCAGTTTCACATATTCTATTTCTCATTCAACTTCTTATTTTATTCATTTCCATCTCCATTCAATTTCCTTTTTTTAATTTCATTTCCAACTAGAACGTTAGTATAGTGGCTTTTCTTAAAATGAACTTCCGTGTTTAATTTTTAATGTAGTTTCCATTTCTATCTTTTATTCAACTTTCATTTTTATTCAATTTCCATCTCCATTCAATTTCCTTTTTTGATTTAATTTCCGATAGGATCGTTAAGGTGTAGTGAGTTGTTGAAAAGAACTTCCATTTTTTAATTTTAGTGCAAAACTCTATTTTTTATTTTTCTTTCCACTTCCGATTTTACTTAATTTTCCCATTTATCAATTTCTTTTTTAATTTAATTTCCAAATGATCGTTAGGATTTATAGTGGCTTTCTTGAACTGAACTTACTCACTTTCAATTTTTTTGATGCTTCCGATTTCGTATGTGTATTCAACTTCTATTTTATTCAAATTCCATCCACCATTCAATTTCCTTTTTTATTTAATTTCAATAGATGGTTAAGTTTTGTACTGGTTTCTTGACATGAACATCTCTCTCTAAGTTTTATGCAACTTTCATTTTTATTTTTTAAGGTCACTTCCATTTTTATTCAAATTTCCTTTTCATTCAATTTTACTTTTTTTTTCAATTCCAAATAAGATCGTTAAGTATAGTGTTTCTTGAATGAACTCCATTTTTAATTTTATGTAGTTTCCATTTCTATTATTATTCACTCTATTTTATCAATTTCCATCTCCGTTCAATTTCTGTTTTTTATTTCATTTCCAAAAAGAGATTGTTATGATGTAGGTGGTCCTTTAAGCGATCCGGTTCTTTCTCCTTTGGTGTAGTATCCGGACTTAGTTCCGTGGATCCGGTTGTTTGTTTTGAATTGTTTTCTGTCCTTCATTTCTTTAAATTTGAGTTATAGAATGTTTTGGACTTGTTCGTTCCAGGTTGGTGTGATCTGGAGGCAGGTGGTTGCTGCCATGTTTTTAGTCCTTCGCTCGAGCTAGCGTTTGTCGCTGAGCGGCGTGGAGTTTTGTTTCTGGTGGGTCGAGCCAGGTGGGCTTCGCCGAGCGAGCGTTGCGTCTGGTACAGCCTTGAACACTGGAATTCTTGGCTTCGAGCGAGCTTGTCTTCACTCGAGCGAGATCTATCGTATTTCAGTAGGCAGCAGCGGGGAAAAAGATTCATTTTTTTCCCTCTTTCATTCTTGGTAAACCTAGCAGCCGAGAGTCTCTCCTCGTCTAAATTATTATCTCTCTAGATTTCATTCTCTAGATGAATCATCTACGTCCTTTGTTAAAAAGGTAGAGGGTGATCGAGGGCTTCGTCTTAATTGGAAAAATGGGATTTGGAGCACTTTGATTTCGGGTTCATCATCTCCTTTTGGTTTCTCCTTTGAGGTAGGATTCTCCTTGTTCTTTTTCATACTACGTCTATAGATAGACATGTGGTAATTTTTGTATTTGCAATGAAAACCATTTTATGTTTGGATTTTTTGTATAAATTCGATTGAGGTTAACTTTGGGTTAGTTGTTGGATTAGATCTATTAGTATTAGATGTGTTTTGGGCAAATTGGGTATTAATTAGCATTGTTGTTGTAAGAGGGAAGGAACCCTAATATTTATTTGGTTTAATAACTCAATAGAGGGTTTTGATCATTGGGGTAAATACTGGGTTATTTTGGTGGTTTTGATTGAAGCCATTGTTGTTTGTTGTACGATGATTTGAACCTTTTTTCAAATTGGAGAAGGGGAAGGAAATGCCTCTGTTAGTGATTATGATTTTATTTGTTAATTTAAATTGGAATGGCTTGGAGATGAATGTAGTAGATTAAAATGAGCTTGGCTTTATGTCCTTGGATTTTGATTTTGTGAAAAACAAATAGGGATAACCGGTTTTTTAAAATAAAGAGAGTTGGTTTGTGAAATGGGGAAAATCTTCTCTCTTCTGCACAGTAACCGGCCGGCCAAAATGCCATCTTGGCCAAAGAGTGCCGACGCACAAAATAGTGCCGGCCGGCAATTATACATGCCGGTGGCAGCAAAAACCAGCGGTGGCCTCTAACCACTGCCGGTGGGGTGGTTGATGGTCTACAAGCCCTACCCTGCCTTTCAAGGCAAACAAAAGTGGTTTGGTGCAAAACCAGACACTAACGGTCGAGTTCGGGGATCCTGAAGCAAGGCGCGCGACCGAGACTCCCGGAACTCCAAACGAACACAAACATGGATAATCACCGAGTGTTCAAACGGTGACGTCCAAGTCTTGAGAACTTTCAAAAATGGGATGTCTACATCGGCAAAGAAAAATTTCATTAACAGCCTGAAATTAAAGGTACAGGAAGACGACATGCTTTGAGAGAGATTCAGAAGTATAAAAATACCCCTACTACTGCTACTCGCATTCATACAACCAATCCCTTGACCTCACTTTTTTTTTTTTTGAAAACAAAAAAGTTAAGAAGGACTTAACTAAACATTAAAATACCAGAGTCCCCACAAAATCAACCCACCAAACACCTCTGATCAACCCAATTACCAAGAATCCCTCACCTATGCTGCTACAAACTCCCCAAGCCCACACCTATGCTGCTGTAGCTCTCACCACACCTGCTGATGAATCCACACCACACCTCTGATGTACCCACACCTCTGACCACACCTGCTGTAGCCCACACCTCTACAGCCCACGCCTATGCTGCTGCCACACCCGAAACCCACCCATGTGCTGCTATTCCGACCGAGAGAAACTCCATAGCCAACGCCTATGCTGCTGCCACACCCAAAACCCACCCTTGCTGATCTTGAGAAAACAGCTCCAACATTAGCTGCAATGCAAAAAACATCTCCGGTGTTGGTGGTGGAAGTTCCCGAGCTTCTCTCCGACGAACTCCTCACCGACCAGTTGCATTGCCTCGGCTGAGGCTGATAGGAAACCAACGGAACTTCTTCTAACTCACACCGCGGATCCACACACCCACCGAGCACCGACCACCCGACTTTCATACATTAGAAAGAAGATCACCCCTCAAACTCTCGCGCGAAGAGGAGCGCTCGAGTGCACACCAAACAGTTCTGGATCGCCGACGACACCCATGGTTCTGCCCAAACAGAGCATCGATACATCCCCGTCAATCTAAATCAGAGTGCACCCCTCAAACTCCTACTCGCAAAAGAGCGCTCGAATGAAATTTCGGGACGACCCCTGAACAACAACTGAACGATCACCGACTCACCACAAAAAATTCACCCGCTGCAACATAAGGCACACCTAGGTGGGAAGAAAGGGGGACTCTAGTTTATAGAAGTTAAAAACTAACAGAAAAACTAGCAGACAGACGAGCTAGGCCAGCCGACCGCCATAGCCAAGGCGGCGGTCGGCCTGCCCAAAAAGAGGCCGGGGAAGGAGGTTTTTTAGAGGTTGGGGCTAAAAAATTATTAAACACCACAATGTATTGTGTGGACGGTTTACATAGATCTTTCGGTTAATGAAAAATAGACATATTCAGTGAGTTAATTTTTTACTTTTAACTATATAACGAAAACGAGTTGTTACGTTTTACTTGTAAAATTTTATTATCACTGTATTTCTTTTTTGAAAAAATTATTATTGTATTTAGATAATAAATTTAAATAGAGATTTTTAAAAAATAAAAGAAATAAAGAAAAAAATTTAACTTATATTTTATTTACAATTTGGTCATATATTTTATTATTTAATTTTCAAATCTCTACTCAAATTTATAATCTAAAACACAACATACATTATTAATTTGGAACATCTCATAAATAATATCATATTATATTTTCAAGGCAGAATTACATTCCAATGGGACAAAAAAAAAGAAAGTTATTATAGAAATATGGAAGCGTGCAAGTCATAATTTTTCATTTGCACCCGCTTACATGTTTTTGGAATTCTTTTTCACTGACCAATTGTGTTGTAATTCTCCTTATTTTCAAACTATTGAATAATGGGGGAATTGCATCCTAATGGGAGAATTTTTTTTTTTTTTGCACAAATACAGAGGGGTCACAACCTTTCACTTACACTCCATCACAAAATCATTACCCCATATATTTTTGTAATATATATATTTTTAATGTATCCCGCGTGTTTTCAAATTTCTACTTAGAATAATTGTCAATGTATTATTGCATCATGACTTCGACGTAAGCTAAAGGAACAATTATGTTTGACAATCATATCTATATATGTATATATTTTTTTTGGTTTAGGTTACATATTTTAAAGGCTTATTTAAAAATAAAAATAAAATCTATATCAACATGCCTTTTTTATTTACATATAAAGTTTTGCACAAACTCAATTCCAATTATAATAACTAATTTTATATGGATTTTATTTGAGAAATATTTATTTATATATATAATTAGAATTTAATAATTATTATGATATTTGAAAAAAAAAAATATCTCGATATATAAATAAATAAATAAATAAGTCAAAATATGCTTAATTATGTATATCGTACGGATCAAATTAATTTTATTTTATATTTTATATTTTCTGTCTATCATATTGATGTCTTAATATTAATTTATAATTAATTTTTTATTTAACATTTTTGTCATTGTTAGATTTCTTTTATATAGTTGATATTTTAATTTAATTATTATGATATTTAAAAAAATTATATCGATATACGAATAAATAAATAAATAAGACAAAACGTGCTTAATTATGTGCATCGCACGGATCAAATCAATTTTATTTTTTATTTTTTGTCTTTTTAGTTAACATTAAATTATTTATTACAAAATATTTATATTTAATTTAAAATTTATATACATATATATAATTATAAATAAGAGCATTTACACACAAGTCCTAATTTATAAACTTATAGTCCTTTAAGTCCTAACTAAGATTTTTTAGACCTTCAAGTCTTATTAAATTTTTAATAGTAGGAATTGTCATTCAAACAATGATTGTTTATCATTTATTTTTTTTATTTTTATTTTTTTGATCAGCAAACAAAGCTTTATTGATGAAAAAAACACATTACATGTAAATTTTATATCAACAAACAGGGAAATGCACATAGCATCATAGTTAACCTTCACAATCCCAACTAGGTTGGCACCGAAAAGGAAGCACAATCATATGCTAGCATTTGACCCAAGATTGGTGAGAAACCAATCAAAGCAGCCAGAGAAAGACACAGAACAACAGAAACAAATACATCAATATAGCTGCAGAACCACAGAAAAAAAAAAAAAAAACACCACCAGCAGGCCAGCAGCAGGAGCAGCCCATAGAACCAATTCTCAACCTAAACAGAACATCATCAGCAGATGCCTCTTCAATTCCTTGATATGTCTTTACTCCAATTTGCCCTCCAATGTAGACAATAGAAACCCCCAATCAGCTGTAAGTTCCACCCAGCAAAGCACTCCAGCAGCACCCATAGCAGCAATAGCACACCAAGAGCAAACAATAGAACATTCAACAGATCAAATAACAAGTACACCAACAGCAGGCCAACCGTATCAACAAACACCCCTTGAGCCACCCCTGAATCATGAAATGTTGGTGAATCTCCTCCTTCAAAATCCATACAAGCATCAGTTAAATCCTACACCAACAGTTAGGCCTGAGCATAATATCAAGAAGAAGAGCAGTGAGGCTTGTGCATAATCCTACTGCCATGAACAACAGAACCCTGCAGCCATAAACTCCATTTGAACCAACAACCAAAAAACTGCTGCTACTCCATGTAACGCCTCCCCAAAATAATACAATAAAGATAACTCATATGCGGAATAAATATGAGAAACAACATACTTTCATATATCAGAGTTCACTGTTTAACAACCAGTTATATGCCCTGTAGGCTTACATCTTTCCAAGTCATTGCTTGGTTACACAAATTGAGTCTCGCTCATTACAACTTAAGCCCTTGACTTTACAAATAATAAACATACACACATAAGGCATAATTAAGAAGTTCTTACTTCCCGAAAGTCCATCCATACTATTGCCTTGGAGGTAACACCTCACCTGCACCTGAAAATGATATTCCCGTATAGGGTGAGCCAATAGCCTAGTAGAAATAATCTAACACAATATATGAAGTTTAGCAAAGGTATAAATACCACATACATAAACAATACCGATACTAGAACATTTACAAGGCCTGCATATTCATATGCCACTAAGACCAAACCTCATTCCTATTTTCCTTCAATTCATTTCAAGTTCATATATACTACTCAATTCATGAGTTAAATTCATTATCTTTCAACAACCAAAATGAGACTACAACTCAATGGTTTCCCAACTATGTCAAATATACATAAACACTTCAAACCTTGCCATTTTACGGATATTTCGTCCGAAGGAATCGGCACCCATTTATATATGAAATTTCGGGTCTTTCACCTAGGACACTCTGGCCAACTTGCTTTAAATGGAGTCCATCCCCTTTCTCCTCCCAAACAAATATACATATGCAATGTATTTATAAATATAATCACATATGGAGTACATCCCATGTCCCCTCCCAATAAACATACATATACAATGTATTTATAACACGGTCATATTTAACGACAACCAACAATAGATTAACATTAAATCGCTTAATCCTCATACAATTTCTACAACAATCATGACTATCCTCCACCGATAGCTCAATACATTTACCTCTAGACATATACTAAATCTCAAGATAAATAATTTATTTAAAACTTCCAAGTCACTAGCATGCATTGCTTGGATCATTTTCATGATTTGGCATCATTTCATATGAGATTTCAGTCCATATAGTGTGGCCATGCATTCATATTTGTCACATTTTCCATGCATTGGGCGGTTTGTGTTTTATGCCTTAAGAGTGGGCCATTGTGCATGCCATCATATTTAGGCTTTTAGGATGCCATCTAAGTGGGCTTTTGGGCTTATTTTGACATTCCATAACTCTGATTTTTATTGGTTAAGTCATGTCATGTTTGGTTTTAATAGGTGTAGTGCAATCCCTTTTGTTGGCCTTACTTGCATCATGCCTTATGCCTCTCATGTTGACTTGTTTTGGCTTTGATCCATGCATGTTTTAGACTCACTTTGGTATGCTTTAGGACTATTTTGGTTTGCTTAGGCCATTTGCTTCATGTTTTGCATAGCCTTAGTACAAATCCCTTTTGCTAACCTTAAGCTTTGAGCCTCATGCATGCTATACTTTTGTTATATGTGTGATTTGGCATCATTCTTGACACCATTTCAGAGCCTATAGTATTGTCATACATCCATGCTTTTCATTCATTACTCATGCTTGAGAGTTGTTGCCTTCATACCTTGTTTGCGAACCAAAGTGTATGCATGTTTGTATGTGCATTTCATGCCATTAATTCATCATTTTGGCCACTGATTTGGATATGGCTGAGGTCTGCCCATTTTAGTTTAAGTCCATCTTTGCATGTTGTTGCATGCTTGTCACATTGCATGTTGTTGCATGCTTGCTAGTTTGCATCTTGTTGCATGCTAGTCCATCTTTGCATGTTGCCATATGCTTGTTGTTGGCATTGTTGTTGCATGCTTATTATATTGCATGTTTGCATGTCTAGGTTGCATTGCATTTTGCATACTTGTTACATTGCATTTGGCATGCTCATGTTATATTGCATAACATCTCCATGTTGCGTGTATTGCATTGTTTTTGGTTTGGGTGTTAAACCAAACACGAGGAACGAGGGACGTTTCATACTTGAAGTGATGAAACGTGCCTCAATTCTCGGTCGCCGACACTCTTGATCCAACATGATAGAGTGTGAGGCATTCATGTGTTTTGTGCATTCATTCCATATTGATTTGTGCAATTCGGCCTCTTTGGCCATCATGCATCGAAATACGTGATTGATGGCTCGAGAGTCGAATACTACACTCCTTTGAGTCTCAAACATAATAAGGGGTGTAGTTGCACAACATTTTCTTGCAAATGTATTGCCATGCCCTTGTTTGTCCTCTGCTCTAGCAAAAAGAGCAGTCTGCAGGAAGAGATGGCCGATCGGCTATCTTCAGTGCCGATCGGCAGACAATTTTTGGCCAATGGACTCATAAGCAGTCGATAACCCATTTCCCTTGGCCGATGGCCATACCATTTGGCCGATGGCCTCTTAGAGTGTCCATGGGGTGGTTCAGAGGCATCACAGAAGCTGGAATAGTTTTCAGAGGAGCATAAGTGTGCAAACAGAGGCAACATGGGGCATGGCAATGAATTTCAGAGTGAAGCCGATCGAGCATGCATTTGTCCCTCCTCTTGAGGCCGCTTTAACTGTTTTGTAACCTAATTAATTTGCTTAATTAGTTAAGAGTTTTGTAATAATTAATTAGCTAGGGTAGTTGATTAATTAGTTGGTTTTTATTATTTATTTGGACCCTCCGTCGAGAGGGCGAATTTTGTAATAAGTGTGCGTGAGTGTGTGAATGTCTTCCAACCCCACGTCTTTCTCCCTTTTACTTAACCGCTTACGATGGTTAGTTCTAGGTCATGTTTTGATTAGCATCCTTACGCTTGCATGTTTGTATTCATTCATTTGTCTTGCATGCACCGGGCTCGGCGCATCATACTAACTACATTGTATTTCAATTCATACTTGAATACATGATTGTCAAGTTGCATTTCATATGCCATTTTAGAATAGCCGAGCCTATTTCTAGTTGCATTTTGCATGTGTTGCATTAGCCATCTTAACATAGCTAGGATCATGCATTGATTACTAACTAGCTATTGTTTTGGCTCGGAGTACTAGGTAAGCTTTTATGCTTTAGCATCTTGCATGAGTGTGAGTGTTAACATGATAGCCTGCTTGCCATGAGGCTAACTGCTTATATGTTTAACTGCCTGAATGCCTGTGAGTGAAGGTTGGATTACTTGAATTGGAATAATTCATTGAAATGCGAGTTTTAAGCCCACTTGAAAGTAGCAAAATCATGCTTTCTATGCCCACTTGAGGGTGGCAAATCCCCGTCTTAGCCTACTTGTGAGTAGCACTTTCAAACCATTTTCAAACAAATATGAGATGTTTTGTTCCAACTTAGGCGATCTAGTTTATAATTGTGTGTTGTGCGCATCACATAGTAATTCTAGGCTAATAACCAGAATAAGAACGCATGTGTTTTCAAAAACAAGATATAATGTTAGTAAAGGCCGATCTTTGATCACGCCAGCGGGGGTGTTCATTGCATGACCTTCCCCTCTCGTACCCAAGTTCCCGAGCCGAGGCAACTTTGGTGATGATGGACACGTGGCCTTAGGCAACGAGTCAGGGTTTCCTAAATTTCTCCCAAAATAAAACATTTAGGTGGTGACTCTGTATCTGGCAAAGCAGTCCATATTTGGCATTTCTTTACAAAAATTAGTTTTCCAAAACAATTTGTCGGATTTGGACTCTTTGGTGATTTATTGGTCATTCATTGGACTTTGCAGGATTAGATTTAAAACCGTGTCTTTGAGTCCGAACTGTAGCAGCTAATGAACAAAACGGATTTCCGCGCCATTTCGCGCGCGGAGCTCGGAACGTTCGGGCACGTCTACACTAAGCTAAAAATCATATTAGAGTGTAGAAATTCCCTACCTCAAGCCAAGAAGAGGAAGCAAGCCAAAAATCCAAATTTTCGATTTTGCCAGATTTTGGTCTCCACCGATCAAAATGTTGCTCTCACCAAGCTTTTCACTTTGATCTTAAGAACTATGGTCTAAAACCTTGGGTTCAAAATTGAGTTGAGTTTGATGCCACCTTCTTCCCCCACCTTCTTAACAAGCATTAGCAATCTCATTGAGGTTTTCTTTCATTCTTGCCATTTCAAAATTTCGTGGGTCAAACCCACGCATCCTTATTAATGTCAAAATTCCTCCCAGCTTCAAGGAAGCACCAAGTAAAGTAATTTATTCCTCTAAGGGAGCATCATGATTCTTCATGTCGCCACAAACGTTACACTCCATTACACTCGATGGAATGCCATTTGACGGAGGCAATGATGCCAGTGTGCCCCAGCAATTCTTTCTATTACACATGTATCTCAAGAAGAAATATGGGTGAGGGAAATTATTTTTTTCATTGACCCCGCCATCCTCAGTGGAATCTTCCATAAGTTGATCATGATTCTCAGTCTTATTCATCAACTTAGCAATTTCATCCGCTTTTGCCTGAGCTTGTCTAGCAACTCCCTGTAGAGCAGTTTCCATCATTTTCATTTCCCTCTTCAAACCCTCCAGTTCCACCATAGAATCTGTAATGTCAGATGCACTGATTCCAGAACTCACACGTTGTCCTTTAACATCAGGTTCATAATCACTAGCTTGTTGATACAGCTCAACTTCTCGAACAATTGTATCATTTTCATAAGAGACCGGTTCAGAAACCATATCTGAAGCCTCATCTGGAGGTGGCACAGTAGGCAAGTCATCTGTAAAGTGTTCCTCAGCACTTTCAGTCTCCTTAGAAGTAGAAGAAACGAAACTAGGGAGCTCTGTTTCCATTACAGCTTGGATCTCACCTACTGCATCCTCGGCTTGAACTGGAGAAGAGTTCTTCACAATCTCTTCTTCTTGCATATTTTGTTCATCACTGGTCTCATGCAAATTGACAACAAAATGTGATTCAGGTGGCACAAGGGCACTGCTTTTAACTTGATCTACTGTACTTTCATCACCTTTATGCCCCATAAAGGCCATGGCAGGTTCAAATATTGTTTTCGTATCCGTGCCCGAAGACCAAAATCCTAAAGCTTGAGAGTCGGGCTTGTCTTTGAAACCAAGAGCGGTATTGAAATTTTTCTCAATGTTCTTGACGTTCTCACTGATCTTATTGACAACCACACCGAGATCTGGAAAGTTCCCAAATGAGACTTTCCCGCTAAACCAGGCAATTTCCTAGACCCAATTCAGAACAAAACTCTCAATTAAAGGCTCTAACTTTCCAGATCAAACGCATCAACAAACCTGGTGAGGATCCAACAAGGAGGAGATCGAGAGAGAGAGAGAGAGAGAGAGAGAGAGAGAGAGAGAGAGAGAGGACCTGAGTGCCTTCTCCCCATGTGCTCCAAGCAAAGTTGTCCCTTTCCCCATGTGCTTTCTTTAGCTTTAACAAAAGCTGTCCACCCACCCACATCATCATAATCTATATTCCATCTTTTGTTTATTTTATTTCTACCACCGAAACATCATCATGCATGTATTCCCTTCCTTTATTTATTTATTTATTTTTTTTTTGAGTCATTACAACCTACCCTCCTTAAAGAAATTTCATTCTCGAAATTAACTCAAGTAATGTAATACATTCTACAGTCACCCACAAACTCACTCAGGTACTTACCAATGCATCAACAAAATTCTTCGACTACAACATGAGTCTCAACGAATCACACTGGTAACGAACCAAGCCATTACTTTTGCACAACAATTGATTATAAAAACCCTTACTAGTATAAACCATTAAGTGATTCTTCTATCCACATCGATAACCCATAGCAACAAAATAGGATCTAATCCCTTAAGTATAACAAAACGACTCCCCAGAATACCAAGACGCCATTTCTTATTGGCGATAACCCAACTTCAACGAACTATCTCCATCGCCTAATGCACACTGCATCCTAAGGCCAAAATAACTATCACTGCTCCGAGACCTTAACAAAACGAAATAATAACTCTTCAAAAGAACTAACCACCAACTCAAATAGTGACCGTCAACCGTCACAAAACAGACAATACCTTATCAATACTATTTTTCATCACACTAATATTATGATACCCCACGAGATCAAACCCAAATTAAACAACTCTTACTATACTAACTCACTTATAGACAAGTACTAATACTGCTCATGAGGCCAGTTAACTGAATAGTCAACCTCTCACCCTAAAAGCACACAAAACCAATCACGATAAGACACATATAAAAATTTACATTGAAGCAGTTCTAAAATTCCCAAATATTTAATAAATAGATTAACCTCGCTGAATTAAAATCAATTACAACCACAGAAACATAATCATGGCATGATAACACAGCCTCCCAATTAAACATAAGAGATTCACCCTACTCCATAACATATACAATGTACATCCTAATATTAAAATAACATTTCTATCACAACTCTTAAACATCGATAAAAAGGTCCGGATACTTCTCATGGACTTCAACCTCACGTTCCCAAGTCGCCTCCTCAACCCCGTGGTGTCTCCACAACATTTTCACCAAGGGACAAATACGAACAAAAGATACACAGACACATTTGGAGAATATGCCGTTACTGACAAGGAATATTCTGATTATGGATGTTAGTGAGCATACGCCGTTACTGCGACAGAATCTTCCTTAAGTTGACATCATCGCGCGTAAGCAAAACATGCAAAAAGGAAATAAAACACGAATGTAGGGATACGGGGTTTCGAACCCCTAACCTCAGGCTTCATCCATTGGTCCCTCAACCATTGAGCCAAACCACTGAACCCAAGTCACTCTTCTGACAAAAATAGTCAAATAAATGTATATAATGCGTAAATATACAATATAGATACATACATGTATCCAACTTTCCCGCTTTTCTCTCTTCCTTCAAAAACTGTGTCTGACACGCGGCCTTGCTTTTGGGTCAGTTGGCCGACAAAAGCAGACCTCCTCGATTTGTAAGCTTGTCTCGGCTCTCTCTCCCTCTTGTCTTCTTCTTTTCTGTATTCTTCTGAATCAGTATCTTCCATCTTCTACTTATTCACTCATTTCTCTTTCTTCTTCATCATTCTCTTCTGTTTCTTCTTCCTTATCAAGAGAAAAAGAGAGACTGAACGGAGGAGAAAAGTTGTCCCAAAACTCAGTCTATTCTCTGCTATTTCTCTAACTCTCCTTTCTTTCTCTTTACATCTCTCACCACACATGGCCTCATCTAGTCCTCTCACTCTCTTTTCGGACCTCAATGATCCAAGCTCTCCTGGACCAAGTGCCCCTGCTCCTACCCTTCCTAACCTTCCTGGACCGAGTGCCCCTGCTCCTACTCTTCCTAACCTTCCTGGACCGAGTGCCCCTACTTCCATTCTTCTTAACTTTCCCATGATTTCAGTTGAGCAAATCATGGCTGCTCAATCTGACATTGAGGCCAACCACTTCACACTGAGCTCTTGCATGGAGACAGTGACTGCGGTTACCAAATTATCTCACCGGTTGCAGAATAGGACCAGTAAAGTACAACAGTTAAACGCCCAACTTTCTCTGCTTCAGCGCATATACAAAGATGCGCGAGCAGAGATTTGCCCTCTAAAGGCGGAGAACAAGGAGTTGAAATGAAAGACCACCGTCATGACCCGATTCGGAGCACCTTCATACTTCGCCTTTGACAACCAGCAGTGAGTCAACTCCCTCGGCGGTCCTGTACACACAGAGGCAGAGCCTTTAAGGGTCACCCAAGGCGACAAAAAAAGGAAGAGCTCGGCAGGAGAGTCAAGTAAGTGAAGTCGGCATGTGGCTGGTATCAAAAACAAAATCCCTTTCCCTTTTTTTTTTTTTTTTTGTTGCCTCTGTAATCGAGGATGTCATCCCCTAACTTCAATAAAATCAATTTTTTTTTTTAGGCATAACTGGCATAATACTTTGAGCTCGAAAACAATTTTGTTTGACTAAATTTGAGAATGATTGAATTTTGAACTCTGAATTGAACATTGATTCCATACTCTGACCTGAATCAAAATCATGGCTAAACGAAAGAAAAATGAAGCAAAACAACGCAAACATACCTAGAGCAAAACGAAGGATCAATATAAGAGATCCACCACTCTTACTCCAAGGATACAAAACAATCTTGTAGCTAAAGGATAAAGGCTACAAAATAATCTCCAGTTCCATTACATGAATCACACCATCACGACACACACCAAATTTAACCCAAAACACTCTCCTATACCTTCCATCTTCACAATTTCAACTCATACATAAAAGTAACTGTAAAAGTTAACATCAATCACTCTCGATGGGTCAAGTATAAATTCCCATAGAAATACTCAAATTACCACCATACTAATTATCCTAGAGCACCTACTTTAGAATTATAATATCCTCACAAAAAAATCTTAAAATTCTTCTAAGAACATTGGTTGCTAACACAACTCCACAACATCCATCATATCATGTCCTTCAACACTCATTTATTGCACTCGAGAACATCAACAACTAACTTTGAGGCAATGGACTCCACCAATCTCAAAGGTACACAGAACTCGCCTACATGTTCTAAAATATCGACTCACGAGTCAATGTTGTTACTAATAATAATCCCATCAAATGGCATAACCTAAATCAAATTTAATCTCATTCCAATCTATCTCAAAATTATTTATCTCATTTGCCCTCTTAGGATTTGCAGCAAAATTATAAATAAAACAAACTCTCTAAGAAACACATCTTTTACTACACGATATAATTTCTATCATGCTAAGACTACGTTCATTCCCACACACATACAAAATAATTGGCCTATGGTCTATCACTAACCTCACAAGTAGTCCATCAAGCAAGTTGAACAATCCAACTATAACTAACTTCGTCTATCCCAAGAAAATTTAGAACTAGTCTTACGTGTTCTAATGTCAACAATCCAAAGCATATTATCTTATATAAGAGACAGAATTTAGCCCAAAATAATACAATAAAGATAACTCATGTGCGGAATAAATATGAGAAACAACATACTTTCATATATCAGAGTTCACTGTTTAATAACCAGTTATATGCCGTGTAGGCTTATATCTTTCCAAGTCATTGCTTAGTTACACAAATCGAGTCTCGCTCATTTCAACTTAAGCCATTGGTTTTACAAATAACAAACATACACACATAAGGCATAAGGCATAATTAAGAAGTCCTTACTTCCCGAAAGTCCATCCATGCTATTGCCTTGGAGGTAACACCTCACCTGCACTTGAAAATGATATTCCCGTATAGGGTGAGCCAACAGCCCAATAGAGATAATCTAACACAATATATGAAGTTTAGTAAAGGTATAAATACCATGTACATAAACAATACTGATACTAGAACATTTACTAAGACCAAACCTCATTCCCATTTTCCTTCAATTCATTTCAAGTTCATATATACTACTCAATTCATGAGTTAAATTCATTATCTTTCAACAACCAGAATGAGACTACAACTCAATGGTTTCCCAACTATGTCAAATACACATAAGCACTTCAAACCTTGCCATTTTACGGATATTTCGTCCGAAGGAATCGACACCCATTTATATATGAAATTTTGGGTCTTTCACCCAGGACACTCTGGCCAACTTGCTTTAAATGGAGTCCATCCCCTTTCTCCTCCCAAACAAATATACATATGCAATGTATTTATAAACATAATCACATATGGAGTACATCCCCTGTTTCCTCCCAATAAACATACATATACAATGTATTTATAACATGGTCATATTCAATGACAACCAACAATAGATTAGCATTAAATCACCAAATCCTCATACAATTTCTACAACAATCATGACTATCCTCCACCGATAGCCTAATATATTTACCTCTAGACATATATTAAATCTCAAGATAAATAATTTATTTAAAACTTCCAAAGGTGTGAGATAATACATATCCAAATTCACCACCTACATCAATAACCATCCAATTTAACACATTAAATGTTAATTCCAATTAATTTTACAAAATAATCATTTTATCAAGTTATGGCAAAAATACCCATTTTTCCAATATTGACCCAAACACCCAAAATCAACTATTTTGGCACAACATTATCTTATATTTAAGCTTCATACTCATTTATCTCATATTCATCAAAACCCCTCTTTTCATTTCACACCCAAATCCTAGATTTATCCAAACCACAATCATATTTCATCATCTACACACAATACCAAATAACTAAGCTAAAAACCATATTAGAGTGTGGAAATTCCCTACCTCAAGCTAAGAAGAGGAAGCAAGCCAAAAATCCAAAATTTTGATTTTGTCAGATTTTGATCTCCACCGATCAAAATGTTGCTCTCACCAAACTTTTCACTTTGATCTTAAGAACTATGGTCTAAAACCTTGGGTTCAAAATTGAGTTGAGTTTGATGCCACCTTCTTCCCCCACATTCTTAACAAGCATTAGGAATCTCATTGAGGTTTCCTTTCGTTCTTCCCATTTCAAAATTCCGTGGGTCAAACCTACTCATCCTTATTAATGTCAAAATTCCTCCCAGCTTCAAGGAAGCACCAAGTAAAGTAATTTATTCCTCTAAGGGAGCATCATGATTCTTCATGTTGCCACAAACATTACACTCCATTACACTCGATGGAATGCCATTTGACGGAGGCAATGGTGCCAGTGTGCCTCAGCAATTCTTTCTATTACACATGTATCTCAAGAAGAAATATGCGTGAGGGAAGTTATTTTCTTCATTGACCCCGCCATCCTGAGTGGAATCTTCTGTAAGTTGATCATGATTCTCATTCTCATTCATCAACTTAGCAATTTCATCCGCTTTTGCCTGAGCTTGTCTAGCAGCTCCCTATAGAGCAGTTTCCATCATTTTCATTTCCCTCTTCAAACTCTCCAGTTCCACCACAGAATCTGCAATGTCAGATGCACTGATTCCAGAACTCACACGTTGCCCTTTAACATCAGGTTCATAATCACTGGCTTGTTGATAGAGCTCAACTTCTCGAACAATTGTATCATTTTCATGTGAGACCGGTTCAAAAACCATATCTGAAGCCTCATCTGGAGGTGGCACAGCAGGCAAGTCATCTGTAAAGTGTTCCTCAGCACTTTCAGTCTCCTTAGAAGTAGAAGAAATGGAACCAGGGAGCTCTGTCTCCATTATAGCTTGGTTCTCACCTACTGCATCCTCGCTTGAACTGGAGAATAGTTCTCCACAATCTCTTCTTCTTGCATCTTCTATTCATCACTGGTCTCATGCAAATTGACAACAAAATGTGATTCAGGTGGCACAAGGGCACTGCTCTCAACTTGATCTACTGTACTTTCATCACCTTTATGCCCTATAAGGCCATGACAGGTTCAAATATTGTTTTCATATCCGTGCCCGAAGACCAAAATGCTGAAGCTTGAGAGTCGGGCTTGTCTTTGAAACCAAGAGCGGTATCGAAATTCTTCTCGATGTTCTTGACGTTCTCATTGATCTTATTACAGCCCCAGCGAGATCCGGGAAGTTCCCCAATGAGAATTTCCCACTAAACCTGGCCATTTCCTAGACCCAATTCAGAACAAAACTCTCAATTCAAGGCTCTAACTTCCCAGATCAAACGCATTAACAAACCTGGTGAGGATCCAACAAGGAGGAGATCGAGACAGAGAGAGAGAGAGAGAGAGAGAGAGAGAGAACCTGAGTGCCTTCTCCCCATGTGCTCTAAGCAAAGTTGTCCCTCTCCCCATGTGCCTTCTTTAGCTTTAACAAAAGTTGTCCACCCACACACATCATCATAATCTATATTACATCTTTTGTTTATTTTATTTCCACCACCGAAACATCATCATGCATATATTCCCTTCCTTTATTTATTTTATTTTATTTTATTTATTATTTATTTATTTGAGTCATTACATTCCATTTGACCTAGCTGCATTTGACCCTGCTACTCCATTTGAACCAATCCTCAACACTCTAGTCAAACACAAGACTTGCTTCATAACAGACAACCTCTAATACTGATACATCACTTCATACACTGCCACCAAACTGCTGCTACTGGACTCCAAAAAACCTAGACCTCAAGTATAGCCAAACTCCAACTAACCTAGGCAGAATCCCCAATTAACCAAGACACATTCTCACCTGTTGCAGATTGTATAAAATATCAAAAACAGAGTAATCTAATTCAGAACAAGTAGCTTTTAGCTACATTGCAACCCTGACTTTAATGACCTCACACAGCTCCACCAGATCTCGTTGTGTTCTAGTAAAAATGCAGTCATGCCTTTTTTTCTAGATAGACCATAATACAGCCACATGGATAGCTTTCCAGATAACCTTTTCCTTCTTCTTCTTTTTTTTATTTTATTTTTTTTTATTTTTAATGACAGAACCAGGTAGTACCCATTGCATACCCCACCAACAAATGACATGAGACCAAACCTGCTAGACAAAAAGGCAAAAAACTAGCACATGGTTGACAGTTTCCATCTCCTGATTACGAAAAATGCAGTTCACATTAGCCCCTGTAGTAAGAACCCCAATTCTTTGCAAATAACTAGAAGTCTTGATTCTCCATTTCCATGCCAACCAACCGAAAAATTGAGCTTTGGGTGAGGACACATTCTTCCATATGATATTTACTGCTTTATACACAGGACCAAAAAATCTCTCACACCATTTATAAGCTGAAGACACAGTGAAACCTCCTGATGGGTCTGCATTCCATCTCAAACAGTCAACCACATTCTCTCTAATAGCAGGTGCACTTAGCAACACTATTGTCAACCTGTTTAATTCCTCTAACTCCCATTGAAATAATGATCTTCTAAAATTTAGGGTCCACTCCACCTGAGCATTCCTTCTGATCTGGAAGGCCTTTACAGATTGAAGTTTGTCAGAAGATAAAGAGAAAAGATGAGGACAGTTCTCCTTCAAGCACACATTACCAATCCATTTATCAATCCAAAACAATATTTTTTCCCCATCCCCAAGCCTTAGACTAGAATTATTTTTTATAGAATTCCACCAACTTAGGCTTGGACCAAGTAACACCCATAATATCCTCCCAGATCTTTGTTCTCTTTGGATTATCAATAGATAATGGAAGCCACCCCCTCCCAACCTCAATGTATTTATTGCAAATTGCCTGTTTCCACAGAGTATTAGTTTCAGCTCCAAACCTCCACCACCATTTCAACAAGAGACAATCATTCATATATCTAATCCTTTTAATCCCAAGACCCCATTGGTTTTTTATTTTTGAAATCTCCTCCCATTTGACCAAATGTACTTTTCTTCGAAGTTCATCCCCACCCCATAAGAAATTGGACTGAATTTTCTCAATTTCCTTTGCAACCCCTTCTGGTATCTTAAAAAGAGACATATAATAAGTTGGTAAACTAGACAACACAGATTTGATCAAAGTCAATCTACCTGCAAACGATAAAAATCTTCTCTTCCATGAAGCAAGTCTTTGTTTACATTTATCTAACACTGGCTGCCAGGTTCTTTTCCTCCT
This sequence comes from Camellia sinensis, assembly GCF_004153795.1. Lineage (NCBI taxonomy): Eukaryota > Viridiplantae > Streptophyta > Magnoliopsida > Ericales > Theaceae > Camellia > Camellia sinensis. The sequence continues at coordinate 894,266 of NW_021025915.1, read as the reverse complement.
TGGACTTGCACCCAAAGGAAGACCCAAATACTTCAAAGGTAAACTTTGAGATAGACAAGCTTGCTTGCAAAATCCTTGGACAATTCTTCAGAAATTCCAATCCCACACACTACACTCTTGTGATAATTAATTTTCAACCCAGACAACACTTCAAAGCATCTCAGAATCCTCTTTATGTTGGTTATCTCCCCTCAATCAGCTTTGCAAAAAAGAATTGTCATATGCAAATTGCAGATTTGTAATCTTAAGGTCACTAGAACCCACATTTGCCCCTATGATCAAGCCTATATGTTGTGCTCTACCCAATAAGATAATTAGACCCTCAGCCACAATGTTAAATAGAAAAGGAGAGAGTGGGTCACCTTGTCTAAGGCCTCTTTGTGGGCTAAATTTGGAAGTTGGGGACCCATTAACTAGTATTGAAACTCTAGCTGATGATATACACTTCCTCATCCAGCACACCAATTTGTTTCCAAACCCAAAATTTGAAAGCATCTTAAATAAGAAATTCCAATTAATTGAATCGTAAGCTTTTTCAAAATTGAATTTGAGAACAATACCACTCTTTCTATTCTTCTTCCAACCGTCCACAATCTCATTAGCTATCAACACTCCATCTAAGATGTTTCTTCCCTCTATAAATGCTAATTGTGTGACACTCACAATCTTGGGCAACACTTTTTTGACTCTATTTGCTAACACTTTTGCCAAGATTTTATACAGTGATCCAATAAGACTTATGGGTCTATAATCATTCAAGCAGGAGGGGTTCTCAATCTTGGGAATTAATGCAACAAAGGAACTATTAATACCTTTCACCAGCTTTGCATCTTGATGAAATTCCCTCATGAAATTAAGCACATCAGACTTGATGATCTGCCAGCATTTTTGAAACATCCTAAGATTAAACCCATCAGGCCCTGGGGCCTTGTTTCCTTCACAACTCTTGACTGCAGCTTCAACCTCCACCTCTAAAAAGTCAGCTTCCAAAAGTTCTACATCCTCTATATCCCCAATTACTTTGAAAGGCCCAGATAGCCTAGGTCTAACAGACCATGATTTAGTAAAGTGGTTCATAAAGTGCTGCTTAGCTACATCTCTTATCTCCATATGATCCTCCTTGACAATCCCATTTAGATTGTTCATCATTTATGATTATCTATAAAGAAACATAATGACTTCACATTTATTTTGATTTTCAAAACTTTAAAACATTAACTTTCAAATTTTAAAAACTAAAAAAAAAATTATGTGCAAAAAAAAAAAAAAAAAAAAAAAAAAACTAATCAGTGTGTTTGGTTTAAGTTTTCTAAATTAAGTTTTCTGGGAATTGAATTTTTTATTTTTCGTGTTTTTTGGTTTTTAATGAATATTTTTTAAATTTTAAGCAATTTCTTTACTTTTTTAGATGTATCTAAATAGTAAAATATTTGTGAAAAAATATTTTAAAAAATTAATAAATACACAAAAATATGAAAAATGTACTGTTTTTTTTGTTTATTTTATATTTTGGTATTTGGTGATTTTTTTAAAGATTTTTTCAACAAATATTATACTTTTTAAGTATATTTATGTTAAATGTATCTAAAAATTAAAAAAAATTCTTAAAATATTAAAAAAAATTCAATGAAAACAAAAAATAAAAAGTAGAATTTTCTGAAAAGTGAATTCTGAAAACTGAAAACAAACAGAGTAAATGTTTGTTTTTGAAAAAATTGAAAAATTTAATTATTTTTTTTGTGAAAAATTAAAAATTTTGTCTCTATAAAGGAGCATAATGATGGAACATTAATATGCAAAACTGGGGGGAAAAAAAAACTGATAATGTTATGGGTTTTATTGAATAGTTGAATCAAACCAATAAATATAATGGCAACACTACAAGAAAATACATTTTTGGCGACTAAAAAAAATTTAGTCGCCAAAAGTTACGGAATTGGCTACCAAAAATAATATTAGTCGGCAAAAGTCAAATATTTAGCTACAAATTTTTTTTAGTCGGGGAATATTGATTATTGGCGACTAAAAAAAATTTAGTAGCTAAAAAAATTACAATTGGCGACTAAAAAAAATTTTAGTAGCTAAAAATATTACAATTGGCGACTAAAATAATTTCAGTAGCCGTAGAGCTAGTTTTATCTACTAAAATTGTTTAGTAGCCGAATGAAAAGAAAAAAAATTATTTTTTTATCTTTTTTGGTCGCCAAAAGTATATTTTCAACGACAAAAGAATATTTTTGTCACCGTATAGTTAGTTTTAGTTACTAAAATTGTTAGTAGCCAAATGAAAAGAAAAAAAAACAGCTTTTATCTTTGGCGACCAAAAGTTTGGTCACCAAAAGTATATTTATAGCGACAAAATAATATTTTAGTCGCCGAAAACCTAAAATATGTGGAGGGAGATTTCAAATTTCAGACAGATTAAAAAAATAATTAGCGACTAAAATCTTTAGTCGCGAATGAATATTAATTATATATGTATTTTGTTTTCAACCCAAACCATGGGTAAATCAATTCCCCCATCTCCTCTCTCTCTAGCGAGAAGAGAGACCCACCGTCTTCTCACTTCTCTTATTGACCTCCAATTCCACCCACCAATGGTGCGGCCGCGGCCACAGGTCGCCACCACCACTGCTGTCTTGATCCTATTTATCGTGGTCGAGGTCGTTTCCTCTGGCGAAGCAACCACCATCGTCCTCCGACCACCCCACGGTGGCAGCAATCGCCACACCATGTTCTTCCCCCTCTTTCTCTCTCCTCCTCCTAGCAGCTCTTCCGGCAACTCCTCTCCCTCCGTCCACATAACAATTTGATAACAAATGATGCTATGTCAAATCAGGTATTTTTCTAATTTAATTATGGTGTTTACATTGTATGAAACAATCGAATTTAATTATTTGTTGGCATTTACTAATAATGTTTGACATAGCTTTATGGTTATCCTAACTTCTATTTAAGGAATTTTGCACATTCCAAATTTAATTTGATCGTATATGAGTCAAATAACATATAGTCTAGTTGTTTGTACCTCTGGCTACAATGTAATGGAAATCGTGATGATTTTCAATTCGCAAGATTTTGGTTCTGTTGATATTGCTGTTATGATGGATATTACTATTTTGGTTTCATTGTTGTTGTTACTACAATTTTACTACTACTATTTTGGCTCTGTTTTGATAACCAGGAAACCAGATGATGTATATTTTTGCCTAAATGAAGTAGATGACAACTTTGTTGATGCTATTCTTATGTTGCTAGTGATCTTTTGATGTTCTTGCTATAAACTTGCTGCTGCTACCATGGTCTTATTGATGCTCTACTACTACTGTTGCTGTATATGGGTCTTGTTGTTGTGAATGGGGATGTGGTTGCTCAAGGCTCACAATTTTGTTTGAAGGATGTTGAGGTGGTGGTTGCTCAAATAGATCTAGATGCGGTATGCTCTAAGTTCACTTTCATAGCAATTTTATCTACTACAATTTTAAGTTAGAAGGCAAGAAAGCTGTAGTTCTTTACTAATGCTACTATTTCTATGTTCTTCAAGCATCTAATTTGCTTTTGCTATTGCATTGTTGAAGATTTCTATCAGTGCAACAAACAGTCTAGAGAGCTGCAACTTATCCTTACGGAGCAAATAGCATTTCCTATGATGAAAACATTTAAGAAAGTTTGAAATGCTGAATAACCATGTTTATACATTTATAAGCATCAAGCTTTTAGAAGACATTTTGTAAACTATAAACATGATTATGTTTTTTTTTTTTAATTTTAAATATGTACTGTCTACATTGCATTAATATCATAAGACTACTGAGGATTCATTTCTACCATTGAGCAAACTAATGAAATACCTGAGTATAGGCATAGTCCAATGTGAAAGAGCAGCTCAAAATTAGTCATTAATCCTGAAAGAAACAAAGTCAACACAATTCATCAACACACATTTCTGGTGATTTATGGAGTAAAGCATGTGATAAGAAAGAAACAAACTAGATTCATATGTTGTATGTACACAGATTGAACATTAAAAATTTTATTTCATATATATTCAAGTATGCAAAACTAATGATTAATTTGAAAAGATTACTTAATTTCGAGTTTTATATGTTTTTTTTTATAATTTTAAATTGGCAAATATTTAGTCAATACTAACGATTATTTTATTTTTTTGCAGATGGTTTTTGACGTACAAATGTGGATATGACTTTTTTTGACAAGTACGAAAGGGCATTATTTTTATATCTCCGTCTGTATATATAGTGGTTCATACAAATTAGTTTTTTGGAATGGTAAATCTCCAAAATTTGGCCCGATAGAAATTAGCATTGGACGTGGTACAAATTAGTTTTTGGGGCGGTACAGAATAAATTTTTGGTGTGTGTAGACACCCCATTTTTGACCGTCCTCAAGACTTGGACGTCACCGTTTGAACACTCGGTGATCATCCATGTTTGTGTTCGTTTGGAGTTCCCGGAGGCCTCGGCTCGCGCGCCCTGCCTCAAGATCTCCGAACTTGACCGTTTAGTGTCTGGTTTTGCACCAAACACTTGTGTTTTGCCTTGGAGGGGCAGGGAATGCCTTGTGAGACATCCCCACACACCACCGGCAGTGGCTAGAGGCCACCGGCTGGTTTTTGCTGCCATCGGCACTTTTGTTTGCCGGTCAGCATAGTTTGTTGCCGGTCGACACTGTTTTTTGTCGAAGTGACATTTTTGGGCAGCCGACCACTGTTCATCTACTTTATGGAAATATTTTGTGCCAGCTGTGATAGCTGGCACCAACTCTTCCCCCCTCCATACAGTGTATGGAGGGATCTCCCTCTAGCCAAGCTTGTTGTATAAGCTTTGCAAGAGGGAGTCCTATAAGAGAGGGGGCTTTCCTCTTTGATCGAGGTTAGAATTTTGGAACCAAAAACCAGAGCTTAGAGATATAGATACATACCATCTCTATATCTCCCTCTCTCTCCTCCTTTGTGTGTGATTTTAGGCTCAAAAGTGTGTTTTTACCTTACTTTTGCACCATTACACACACTATTACACCTTGCTCCGAGATTGAAGGACTTGGGGGGTTGTTTCTTGAGTTTTTGGACTGATTTTGATCAAAAGGAGAGGGCTAGACCAATTGTTCTTCAAAGGTTCTTCAAGGGTGAGCATCTTGATTTATTTTTCCCAAACTTGCAATAGTTATTTACCTATCTTGCTTGATGATTTAGCTTTTGTGCATAACATGAAAAAGGCTTATATTTACATGCTTTAGAACTTTCATCAAGGTTGTTTTGTGTTTTGAGTGCAAACTCACCCTATTAGGCCTTGTTTGGCCACTTTTGTTGCCTCTTTGGTTAAGCCTTGTTTACCTTTGTGTTTTGATCTCCTCACCACTGAAAATCAGTGTATTTTTAGTGTTGAAAAAGTCGGTTTGAATTCTTGCATAGGGGAGAGACACCCCTCTCCCTTTATTGTTTTGGTTTTCTTGAGTTTTGGCCCAAAAGGGTAACATGCATGCTTGCTTGGTTTTTGCCTCATTTCAGAACTTTTTGGGTGTTTTTAGGTCATATGGGATCTCTGTTTTTGGCCGGATCTATGGCCCTTTGTATGCTTAGTATACTTGCTTCATGCTCCCCCATTTGGACTAGAATCATGTCTTGTGTTTGGGCCTTAATTCTTGCATTTTTTGGCTTGGTTCCATGAAGATGCTAGCACTATTTTTCCATGTTTAAAATCTGTTGGTTATCCATTTGGTCATGTTTGACATGTTTGATATGGTTGCTATGCATTTTGGCTTGTGAGCCCTCAAGTGTATGAGTTGTAAAATGCCTTAAGTGGTCTACTTTAATGAGTTGAAGTTGATTGCCATGTCATTTCAGTCCCCAAAACATGTTAGCATGCTTGCATTTATCATTCCCTTCATGCTTTGAAGATGTGCCCCTTTTATGCTTTGAAATGAATATTTTGTATGCCTAAGTGTTTGAGCCTTCAAGGTTGCCATATCATTGGGTTTTAGGGCTGTTTTTAATGTATTCAAACTCCATTTTTGGTTGCATGGCTCATACCATGTTGGCTTGGGGTAGTGATAGTAAGATGCTCCTTTGTTGTGCCTTAACTTTGGGCCTATTAGTGTGTATGCTTCCATGTTTGTTTGTCCACCACTTTGGCACCTTTTGGCCACTGTTTTGGGGTGGACCAAAGTCTGTCCCTTTATGGTTTAAGGCCCCATTGCATGCTTATTTCATGTTTGTTGCATGGTTGCTTCATTAAGCCTTGTAGTATGTTAATCCCATTGCCAAATTGGTTCATGTTTGTATCACACTTGCACCTTGCATGCATAGCATTGTATGTTTGCCCTATTTGTTGCATGACATTTGGCATGTCTTGCATAATTAGCATCATGTTGCATTTTGAGCCTTGTGAGCATAACATGCATTGCATCATTTGGTTTGGGGTGTCAAGCCAAATGTGAGGGCCGAGGGACATTCATACTTCAAGTGATGTAATGTGCCTTGATTCTCGGTCACCGGGGCCTTTGACTTCAACATGATAATGCCTTGGTCCTCATTTGTATGTTGCATGCATCTTTACATCAAGTGGAAAACTTGATCCCTCGGGCTATCACGCACCATTGATGGCTCGAGGATCGAGGGCCATGCTTCCCTGAGTTCAAAGCATGATGGGAAGCATGACCATGCTCACATTGCCTGAAAACTCCATGCCATGCACTGTTTGTTCTCTGTTTGCTGTCAAAACTGTCTTCTGTAGGAAGTTTCTGCCGACCGGCAGAATTCAGTGCCGGCCGGCAATATTTGAATGGCCGATGAACCAAAAAAGTGCCGATGGAAATTCTGGACTGCCGGTTGGAATTCTGTTAAGCCGGTGGTACTCTGCAACATTCAAGGAACCTGTCCTAGGGTTTTGGCGATTTTCAGAAAGACAGGGCAGTGCAAACAGAGGTGGCAAAGACATGGTCCGGGTTTTTCGGGCGAGCCGGTTTCCGAGCACGCATCATTCGCGCATCCCGAGGCAGAGGCTGCGGCCACCCTCTTCTTTCTTTTGCACCCTTTCTTTTTATTAATTAGAAATTTTGTAATAATTTTATTTGTTTATTATTATTTGGGACTGTAATATTTATTTGGACCCTCCGAGTGAGGGCAATTGTGTAATAAGTGTGCGTGAGTGTGTGTATGTCTTCCAACCCCACGTCTTTCTTCCCTTTTATTTACCTGGTTATGATGGTAGATTAGGGCATTTTTGAAATTAGCATACCTTATGCTATGCATGCGTGCATTCATTAGTATTGCATGCATTAGGCTCGGTACATCATACTAACTGCATTCGTATTTTCAAATCCCAAATTGAATACATGAATCAACTGGCTGCATTTCATATGCCATATTTAGATTAACCGAGCCTATTTTAATTACATTTTTGCATGCGGTGCATTAGTCATTTTAACATGAACTAGGACATGCACATTCGCTAACTAGTTTACTATTTTGGCACGGAGTACAATGTAAGTAGTTATGCTTTAGCATCCCACATGCGTGTGAGTGTTGCCATGACAGTATGCTTGCCATGTGGCTAAGTGCTTATATGAGTTAAAACTGTTTGAATGCCTGTGGGTGAAGGGTGGATTGTTTAAATTGGAAAAACTCATTAAAATCCATGTTTTAGCCTACTTACGAGTAGCAAATTCCAAAACGCTTTCCAAAGCAAACGGATATGCAATGTTTATTTCCAAATTAGGCAATCTAGTCTATACTTGTTTGCTGCGCGCATAACATAGTAATTCTAGGCTAATAAATGGAATAAGAACACATAAGGTTTTCAAAATCGGATATCATGGTTAGTAGAGGCCGGTCTTTGGACCGGGCGAAAGGGGGTGCTCATAGCTCACCTTCCCCGATCATACCCAAGCTCTCGAGCCGAGACAAACTCCGGTGATGACGGACATGTGGCCTTCGGCACCGAGTCAGGGTTTCCTAAATTTCCCCATTTTAAAAATATTTAGGTGGCGACTCTGTATCTGGCAAAGCAGTCCATGTTTGGCATTTCGCTTCTTCCAAAATCTTTTTTTCTCAAAACAATTTGCCAGATTTGGACTCTTTGGTTCAAGATTAAGAACCGTGACAAGTATGTATTGTGTGATTGTATATAGAACCAATGTGTTTGTATACGTTATGTGTAGAGGAGGAGATAGGGCTTGTTACAGCCCAGAGTCGAAAAAAATCTTATGCTGACCGTAGGAGGAGGCCTTTGGCGTTTGAGGTAGGTGATCATGTCTTTCTGAAGATATCACCTAGGCGAGGTCTGATGAGGTTTGGGAAGAGTGGGAAGTTATTCCCTCGGTTTATTGGTCCTTTTGAGATCCTTGAGAGGATTGGTGAGGTTGCTTATCGGTTAGCCTTACCGCCGCAGTTGTCCGGAGTGCATGATGTGTTTCATGTGAGTATGCTTCGGAAGTATGAGCCAGATCCATCACATGTGCTGGATTGGACAGATTTATAGGTAGATGAGGATGCCTCGTATGAGGTGAGACCGGTTCGGGTCTTGGATAGGCGGGATCAGGTCTTGCGTGGCAAGACCATTCCTTTGGTGAAAGTCTTGTGGAAACATCACGGAGTGGAGGAAGCCACTTGGGAACGTGAGTTGGAAGTCCGTGAGAAATATCCGGACTTGTTTGTTGATATGTAATCTTGTATTTAGATTTTGAACTATTATTGAACTTAAGAGCTTTTGTATATGTCTTAAGTTGTGAAACATTGAAAATGTTTGGTTTATTGGAAGTATGTTTCGGAACTTGCCTAATATGGAAGTTGAATGTAGCATTATATATGTTGAATATATTGTTGAAATTGGAAAGGAAATGCGTAATGTTGATGCATGTTGAAAGTACATATGTGGTTTACATACTGTGAAATGCCTCTTGTTTAAGGGATGGGATGACCGGTAATGGGTCGAATTGTTGAATGTTAAAATGTAACATTGTTTAAAATGGAGGAAAACCTTTTTTTTTTGAAACTTGTGTTTAATTTCGGGGACGAAATTCTTTAAGGGGGGGAGGTTATAGCGATCCCGGGTTTACCCTTGTTGTACAGTGATCCGGACATGTGTCCGTGGATGATAGTAGTTGATTATTACCTTGTGTGCATCCTTTCTTACTTTGTATTTGAGTTATAGGATGTGTTGGGCAGGTTTGTTGCAGGTTGGTTGAGTTTAGAAACCAAAACTAGTTGCCCAGATGTTGACCTGTCCGCTTGAGCAAGGGTTTTAGCGCTCGAGCGGGGAATACAACCATCCAGTATTTCCTGTGCAGTGTTGGACGCTCGAGCATGGGATTGGCCGCTCGAGCGGGTTTCTTGTGTGTGACGCTCGAGCGGGAGAGTTAACGCTCGAGCGGAGACCTAGCTCTATAAAAGTTCTGGGAGTGAGTATCCGACGAGTGACGCTCGAGCGGGGAGTTTGACGCTCGAGCGGGGCGACTGGGTTAAAGCTCCGTGTTTTGACTTTTCAAATCACTTTTTCACTTTCTCTTCTCTCTCCTACTTTTCCAAAAACACCATTGTTGAGCCTCTCACTCTAGAACTCTACCTTCTCTCTAGGTTTTGATCTAGTAGGAGTGATTTGCTCATCTTTGGCCTTCACAAAAAAAGTTGTTGATCGTCGAGGGCTACATTTTAATCTGAAAATTTCGGGATTTGGAGCACGTTGGGTTTTGTCATCTTCTCCCTTGGGGCTCCGAATTTGAGGTAGGGATATCCTACTCCTCTCTATGGATTTTGTCTTTAAATTTTAGTATTTTGAGATGTTGGGGTTGGTTTGGTAATTTTGTGAAAGTTTGGGGCTTTTGTGTTATTTTACAAAAGTTGGGGTTTTATCTATAATAAACCTAGATGCATGTTTGGCTTAGAGAAATGGATTAAATGTTGAATCATTGATGAAAATAGAACCTTAAGGGTTGTAATGTTGATTATGGAAAATGCCCTAATTACATTGTTTGATTAATTGGGTTAATTAATCGTGAGAAATGAGGTTATGAAGTAGAAATGTTGAGATTGGGAATGTATGGGGTTAAAGGGTGTAGTTGAATTATTTTTCACTCACCGAAATGAAATGTTGATTGAATATCCATTTGTGCATTTATTTTCTGTTTAGAAATAACTGCTTTGGGCTATCGGTGAAGGATAGTCGTGATTGTTGTAGACAATGCATGATGATTAGGCAAACGAAAACTAATCAATGAAATGTGCCATGGAATTTGACGGTTGATAGAATACATTAACTATATGTATTGAATGATGGTATATAGAACCTATGTGTTTGTATACGTTATGTGTAGAGGAGGAGATGGGGGATGTACTCCGTGGTTTAGGGGAAGATGGGGGATGTACCTCTAAACCGGATTGTGTTGGGAGAAGATAGGGGATGAACTCCGTAGACATAACTAATATGCTTGTCTAGAGAAGTGAAGATAGAGCTCATATGCTTATCTTTGTGAAGTATAGATACAGCTTATATGCTTATCTGTGAATGTGGGATATAGTTGTTATACATATCTGTTGATAATGTGGATATAGCTTATATGCTTATCTGTGAATGTGGGATATAGTTTTTGTACATATCTGTTGAGATGATGATAGAGCTAATATGCTTACCTGTTGAAAAAGGAAAAATGAGAAGTAACTTGGACTCATAAGTCGTATGACATAAAATGTGATTTATGTGGGTGTATCAGTGTTGGCCATCTATCAATTGCTAATTTTTTTAGTCATTGTTCATGGTTGGTTTAGTGTATTTCTACTGGGCTGTGGCTCACCCTATATGGGAATATCATTTTCAGGTACAGGTAGCATGTCACCTCCAAGGACGTAGCTTAGGAGGCTAGCGACAGGCGGACTTTTGTCGCTTTATATTTTTGATGTATTACATGTATATTCAAGCCAATGGCTTAATGTGTAAATGAGTTAGTACTCTTTTGTTGTAGCCAAGTGTTAACTTGGAAAGCTGTAAGCCTTTAGGGCATTTGCTTTTGTCGTTAACATGTAATACTTTTTGTAATGAAACTCTGATTAATGGAAGTATGTGGATATTTTGTACGTCAATGAATGTCTTAATTGATGGTTTAATGTTTATTATTCTGAGGGCGTTACAGTTGTATGGGTGTAAGTAACAATAATAGGGGTATTATATATTTTCCGAATCTCTCTCGATGCACGTCATCTTCCTATATCTTTAATTTCATGTTGTTAATGAAAATTTACTTTGCTAATTAAAAAAAAAAAAAACTAAGCTCTGGGTAAAAAAAAAGGGTAGCATCTCTTGTGGAGGTGCATAATTTTAGTCAATATTGTGTCGAAAATTGCCATTCTCAAACAAAAAAGATAGGCAACATTTCTTTTGGAGATGGGATAACAATGAGGTGTGAGCTTTATGGTTGCTTTGCAACATTCACTGTTGTGTGCTCATTGGAGTCTATCTTGGGATTTGTTTCAATAATCTAAATTATTCACTTTTTAATATACATTGAGTATAATATACTTGTAAAAAATTAAGTTAATCGGATATCATTAATCGTTAATCGTTTCATCAACTCATAATTCTTTCCGTTTTATATTCCAAATCATATTTATCATTCATTTTTGTAGATACAAATACAATTTGATAAAATGGTTAACCATGTCCCATCTACTTACACTACAACATATAAGAGTTTTAGAGACCAAAATTTTTAGTCTCTTAAAATGAAAATTTTGTTGCAAAAGACATTTAGGAATTAATTTTTATCGTCGCAAGGATAGTCGCTAAAAGGTCATCCCGAAAAGTAAAAAATAAAACTTTTAGAGACAAAGTTTTGAAAATTTCACTAATAAATAGTCTTTTAGGGACAAAATAATTTGATCTAAAAATGGTTTATTTTTTTAGACAAAAAATTTTGTCCAAAAGGATAATAATTCATCATTAATGTTCAATTTTCATTGCTAAAAATATAATAGCAACACTTTTCGCAACAAATATATTTGATCCCTAAAAAATAATTTTGTCCTTAAATTTTAATCCCTAAAATCTTAATTTTTTGTAGTGTTAATTTTTTACAAGTATATTTTACTCTATATACCTTAAAAATTGAACGGTTCAAATTATTAAAACGACCTTCAAAATGTGCTTCAATGACCAGACAAAAGTGATTGTTGTGTCCCGTATAACACCATCCCGTCTCCATTTTAAGCTCCAAAAGTCAATTAACTTATCCCTAGCTAACAACCCTTCATTTGTTTTGTTGGATCTCAATAACCTTTCATTTGTTGTGTCCCGCATAGCACCATCCTATCTCTCTCGTCTATTTTAATTTTACATTCTACAATATTAAGATAAGAGAGACAAAGTGTAAATAAAATTACCCAATAAAATTATTATTATCCTAAAATAATCAATAATGAGTATTATTGTTCTAAAAATTCAATAACTGTGTCATGTGCTTTACACATGATATGGTTTTTTATAAATTTCTAAGAGAATCCTAACAAAAATGGTTAACTATAATAAGATAATACTTTAAGAGGGTTAACTGTTAAGTTTTAAAATTCAAGAAATAAAATGTAAATGAGTCATAGTTTAATGGAGTTTATTGTAATTTATCCAAAATTTTATATGAATAGAATTTTTGTTAATGAATTTATTTTCTTTCAAATTTACTTTTTTTTGTTTTTTCAACAATCAAGGAAAAAATATTGTAAAAAATCAAGGAAAAAATATTATAAAATGTAAAATAAGAATAGGCAAGATAGCCAAAAATCTCAATTCACCGTAAAGTAGACATCTTAAAATGTAGCAAATATGTATAATCTGAACTTGCATTTGTCACTACAAAAGTTTGTAGGGATTCATAAAAACAAAAGAAAGATTGTTGGGATGACTTTATGTAGTTTTTGTTACATTGTATTTAGGATAAAAATATGTGCTGTTTATAGCATATTTTTATCTCACATTCAAAATAAATGCAATAATAAAAATTTTATATTTACATTTTTAATAATTTAAAATTTTATAAAATTACTATTTTAAGTGTGAATAGTACGTAATTCTTTTAATAAATAAAGAAAAATCTATAAATCATATATATATATATTAAGTTATGTTTTTTCTTTTCTATATTTAGATGGCATATTATGTGGGCTTACTTTTTTCTAAAAGAGCCATGTCAGCATGCATTTTCTTAATTGCATATTGAGTTCTACACAAATCCAAACCTAATTTAAATTACAATAACTTGACCTATTTTATATGGACTCTAATTGACAAATATTTCTTTTTCATATATTTATCATGGTAAATTGAGATAATTCACAAATTCAATACCAATTTTGCGTTTTTCCTTTTTTCTTCTTAATAATTCTTTCAAGGGTATTATGATTTTTTTTTAATGCTAAATTTTTTTTTTTGTTTTCTTTCTTATTTTCCCGTGCATTATTTTATACTCAATACCAATTCTATATTATTCTATATTATAGATTTATCATTTAAATTTTATAGTGATTTTATGTATAAAATTATACTTCATTTCTTACATTATTTTATATAATCACAACTCATAAGAGGAAAAACCTGCACAACAGTGATAATCTTGACTGCTTGAGTTCCTTTTTCAATTGAACAGTAAGTTCTTTTATATTTTGACATTATATTGCAGATGATTAATCATTTCATACACTGAAATGTATCTATCGTTTGTATATTTTCATTATTTTTTTTTTTTGTTTTTGAGTTTAAATGTTATGTGATTTTTTCTTAGTTAGTCGTTATTGAATTTCTTTTATACAATTGATATTTTAATTTAATTAAGAGTGTTTATTTTGCTATCTTATAATTTAATATATGTATATATATATATATGTCCTATAAAATTATTATATGATTTCTACTTCTTCACTTGAGCTGTGATATTAAAACTAGCATATCAGTTTTAGGGAAATTGACAGTTCTGATCAAGCTTTCATTGGGTAAGAAATTGCATTTACATTATGTCTCGTTTTTTCAAAATGGGATTTCTCACCTATTTCAAATAACAAAATCCATGGACGTGATGGTAGTTCATTTCTTATTTATGTTTCTCTTTATATTTTCTGTGTACATCATGAAATATATAAGCACCCTATTTTTTGGGTATCTTAGATGAATTTATGACACCATTAACCACCCCATAACCTTGCAGCCACATCCTCAGATCTTTACCATAATTTGGCATCACACAACTTTTTAGGTCTTCTACACCTTTCACGTGTTCAATTTATCCATCAAAAAGCAAGTTAATATGCCCTTTATGGGAAAAGCTGAATTTGCCAATTAGTTTAGCTGGCCAAGTCAATTAACAGAATATTCAAGTAACAATTTTATAGAACAATAACACCAATATTATCAAAATAAATAATTAAATACTTTAATTTTAATTTTAAATTAAAATTAAAATTATTCTTTTATAACAGTAGGGGTTAAATGTAATAAGATAATAATTTGAGAGGTTAATTGTTAAGTTTTGAAGTTAAGAGAAACAAAGTGCAGGGACTGGATTGTCTCCATTCCATTATTGACTCAACCGTCTAGTTCGGCCCATTGGGCTTACTTTTGGTCCTTATTTCTCAATGATACAAACTGTTCACAGTTTAGGGTTCGTCGAATAAATCATCCTTACAAAAAGTAAGTCGATCGGATAACGAAAACTATGTGTTTGGATCAATTAATTGTTTACTTCTCATCGTTCATTTTTTTTCATACGAAACTGATCTAAACATGTGGTTTTCGTTATCCGATCGACTTATTTTCTTGCATAAATGATGTAGTCAACGAACCTTAAAATGTGAATAGTTTGGATTATCGAAACAAGGCCCACTTGGACCTAAGAGTACCTCTCAAGTTCGATTTGGGACTAAAGAAAAGCCAAGCCCCAAAATGTAAATGAGTCATAGTTTAAAAGGATTTTCTGTAATTTAACCTTAAAATTATTTTAAAAATTGTTGAAAGTTCAAACTAACAATTGCATAAGGTATTAGGTTCAATGAATATTTTTTGTTAGTGAATGTTTTCGAAAATAATTTGGTGAAAAGTCCTTTTGTTGCCCGTGATTTTTTTATCACAATTGGAGGTGCTCCAATTGTGGTTTTTTCACGTTAAAATTGTTGTGTCGATTTATCTTGATTGTTTGATTGTGATTGTTATTTATTGCTTAAAATTGATACATAATCACAAATCAACATCTAGGGGATTTCTAGATTTTACAGAAATAAAGAAAAAAAATTTAACTTATATTTTATTTACGTTTTAGTCATATATTTAATTATTTAATTTTCAAATCTTTACTCAAATTTATGATTTAAAACACAACATACATTATTAATTTAGAACAACTCATAAATAATATCATATTATATTTTCAAGGCAGAATTACATTCCAATGGGACCAAAAAAAAAAATTATTATAGAAATATGGAAGGATGCAAGTTATACTTGCACCTCCGTAATTTTTCATTTGCACCTACTTACATGTTTTTGGAATTCCTTTTCACTGACTATGTCACGTCCCGAATTTTAATTACTCGGAAACATTACCAAGAGCCTAAAATTTAAGTCCCTTTTTTTTTTTAAACAATTATCTGTTACTCTTGAGTAATAGAAACATAATAGTACATGTCTCTCTTATGATGAATACAACCATACTAATAATACATGCCAAGCTCCCTCTATGGAGTTACAATTAAATAATTACAAATATCAAAGTACAATGAGCTTACACACAAGAGATGCATGAACTTCATAATCCATCAACCAATCAATCCGAATTCTCTTCCTGTAAAAAAAAAAAAAAAAAATGAACAACAAGGAGTTAGCACAATTGCCCAATAGGAATCTCATAGTTCTAAAACAATAACCATCCTATAGATAGAAATGATCATGCATGCAGAGTGATATCATATAGTAGGTGACATTTTGTAATTTCCAAATATCATACGTAGAGTATCTCTTTCTCGAAATTTGTTTGAACATTTAGAAAAACCTTCAACCATCAAAACTATCCTTTTTATCAGAAAACCATAAATCCTTTTTGGAAACAAATATGTTTAAGGAACCACATCATTTTATATTTATTAACCCATTCCAAAATATTTCTTATTAAATTCCAATCTTAACATTCCTCTTTTTATTCCCATTCTCCCATTTTACTAGTTACATTTATTATAACTTCATAACCTCAACTTCAAGTTCCCTTAATACTCCAAAACATTCTACGTACATGCCATTCCCACCAATCTATTCATATTTGCTATAACTCCTCAATGTAGAAATCCAAATCTCTTTTATATCCAATAATTGTTATCCTACACTCAATTACTAGACATCTAACAACTACATCACATCCACACTTGCATTAGCAACTATAATTCAATATATCACAACTACATCATGTCCACATGTGTGTTATCAATTATAATTCAACATATCACAAGGATAATAAACCCTTTTTAATTCGATTTCTTCAAATAATTTCTATATGCATTCCCTTTCCATGTCAATTACACATCAATTGTAATTTCATAAGTTCATCTCAATTCATACATATTATCATCAACTCAACACATTTCTCAACACATTTCACCTTTTGCCGACTTGATATGGCAGATAGCGGGCACCCAAACCATAACATTTTCCACCTTTTGCAGGCTATTATACGGCGGGAAATGAACCCCCAAAAACCATTTTCTCAAAAGCCATTTTCTTCTAAAAATCACATTTTTCCAAAAACCATTGTTCAACTTTTTAAAACCATTCTCCACGTTTGCCGGCTATTATACGGCAGGACGTGGGCACATAAAACATTTTCAAAAACCATCAGTTTTTTCACTTTTGCCGACTATGTATAAAAATATAAACTTTTGTATTTATATAAAGAAAATACCACAAATCTATCTATATATGAGAGTATTGAAAGAGAACTAGAAACCCCTACCTCTTGAAGCGAAGAGATGATGACCCAAAAATCAATGACGACAAAACCACGACCTAATCGGACCAAAAGGAATCCCTTGACGAGATCTACAATCTTTCTCAAAGAACCAAGATGAAAAGATCACTTTAGGTGAGTAGATCTAAAGATCTAAGTGAAAAAGTTTGAGTTTTAGAGAGAGAGAAGAGAACTCACGGCCTTGAGGAGAAAGGAGAGGAAAAATAATGAGAGAGAAGTGGTCAGTGTAACGCCCTCAAAATAATAACATTAGACCCATCAAATAAGACATGCATTGACATATAAACTAACCACATTTCTTTATTTCTTAGAGTTCCATTACATAAGTATTACATGTTAACATCAAAACAAAATGCCTTACAGGCTTACAGCTTTCCAAGTTAACACTTGGTTTCAAACAAAGAGTACTAACTCGTTTACACAAAAAGCCCTTGGCTTGAGGTTACATGTAATACATCAAAAGTTAAGCAACAAAGTATGCCCGCCACTAGCCTCCCAGCTATGTCCTTGGAGGTGGCATGCTTCCAGCACCTGAAAATGATATTCCCATATAGGGTGAGCCACAGCCCAGTAGAAATACACTAAACCAACCATGGACAATGACTAAAATATTAGCAAATTGATAGATGGTCAACACTGAAACATTCACATAAATTACACATTTATGTCATACAACTTATGACTCTAAGTTACCTTTCATTTTTTTTTTCTTTTTTTTTCAACAGATAAGCATGCTAGCTCTATCATCATTTCCACAGATATGTATAAAAACTATATCTCACATTCCGATAAGCATAAAAGCTATATCCACATTCTCAACAGATATGTATATCAACAATATCCACAGATAAGCATACAAGCCGTATCCACATTCTACAACAGATATGTATATCAACAATATCCACAGATAAGCACACAAGCTGTATCCACACTTCACAAAGATAAGCATATGAGCTCTATCTTCACATTTCCAGACAAGCATATGAGCTCTGTCTACGGAGTACATCCCCTATCTCCTCCAAACACCTATCCGGTTTAGAGGTACATCCCCTATCTTCCCCTAAACCGCGGAGTACATCCCCTATCTCATCCTCTACACATAACGTATATAAACACATTAGTTCTATATACAATCACACAATACAAACAATTAATGTATTCCAGCAACTGTCAAGTTCCATAACACATTCCATTGATTAGTTTCAGTTTGCCTAATCAACATACATTGTCTACAACAATCACGACGATCCTCCACCGATAGCCCAAAGCAGTTATTTCTAAAACAGAAAATAAATGCACAAATGGATATTCAATCAACATTTCATTTCCTCATTTCTCACCAATTAATTATCCCAATTAATTAAACAATGTAATTAGGCCATTTTCCATAATTACCATATCAACCCTTAGGTCCCATTTTCATCAATGATTCAACAATCATTCCATTTTCTTCATGCCAAACATGCATCTAGGTCTATTATGAATGAAACCCCAACCTTTGTAAAATTACACAAAAACCCCAAACTTTCACAAAATTACCAAACCAAGCCCAACATCTCAAAATACCAAAATTCAAAGACAAAACCCATAGAGAGGAGTAGGATATCCCTACCTGAAGTTTAGCCCAAAAAGAGATGAAGACTCCAAGAATCAACTTGCTCCAAATCCAAACTTTTTCAGATTAAATCGAAGTCTCAAACGCCCTCTATCTTTTTAAAAGGCCTAGCTAGATTCACACCTAGGAGATCAAATCTTAGAAGAGAGTGCAGTTTAGAGAGTGAGGGTGTCGGATTTAGGTTTAATCAAAGAAACAGGACTGAAAAAGTGATGTTTAAGACGCTGCTGTCCGCTGATATAAAACACGCTCGCTCGAGCGAAGTATTGGTCGCTCGAGCGACCAGACACAGAAAACTCTCGCTCGAGCCAAGAAGTTCTCGATCGAGCGAAGAAAAATCCAGACCGCTCGAGCGAAGAAAATCTCGCTCGAGCCAAGAAAGACAGCTCTCAGGTCCAGAACCAGGTGCAACACTACTCTCGCTCGAGCGACAAACTCCTCGCTCGAGCGAAGGACCAAAAATCTGGGCAGCAACACTAGGCTCCCAAACACAACCAACCTGTAACAAACCTGCCCAACACATCCCATAACTCAATATACAAAGTACAAAGGATGCAAACACGATAATAAACAACAACCAACATCCACGGACACATGTCCGGATCACTATACAACAAGGGTAAACCCGGGATCGCTATAGTCAGGGTCTATTTATGGTAGTAGAAAAGTAGCCCTAAGGTCAATAAAATAATAGGCCCAAAACCCCCCAAAGGTAAGGCCCATTCGAACCCACAAATCTAAAAATAAACACGCAAGGATCGACCCCTAGTGTGGTGGTGTCGACCCTTCAGCAAGAAAAAGACAATGCTGGCAGCAAGCAAGGTGTCGACCCTTGGACAGAAAGGGTCGACCCTTCCCAAACTGGTGTCGACCTTTGTGGACAGCGACAAGAGGCAGGTGTCGACACCACCAAGGTTGGTGTCGACCCTAAATTCCAGCAACATTTCCATAAACTTCACCAATAGGTAAGGGTCGATCCTTAGGAAGGCTGGTGTCGACCCCAGAATATAATTTCTAAGTTCCCAAAGAACTTTTTGACGAGAACAAGCGCAAACAAACAAACCCAACGAGTTTAAATTGGATCATACTGCTCCAAAACCAACATTTAACAACTCCAAAGACTCCCAAAAATGAAAATAAGGGAATTAAATACACTCTCCAATGGTTAAAGGATGCGGGCATTACAAACTCCCCACCTTAGGAAATTTTGTCCCCAAAATAGAAAAAGGCCAAACAAAAGGTAGTATGAACCCAATAGGAAACACAACCTCTAACCTACAACTAGTTCCACACTTGGGATAGATTCTCAGATTCAGATTCAATATCGCAGTGCCCCGAGAATACTCGAACAAAAAAAATTACAAAGAAGTGATCATGATCACTCTTTCGACCAATATACTCATCGGAGTCCAAGAGACAAGGAACAACGTGAATTACTAGAAAAATCAACAACTCCTTAACTAGCAACAACGCGCACCACTACCACCGGACAACCAATACCCAATTTGGAAGAGAAGGAAAACCCCCATTAAACCAAGAACTTGGCTGACACTATCAGAAGCCTACTAGCACACTACAATGTATGGTCCAACACCACAATTTCAAATTGCACCAAACTTGGCAACATTTCCAATTATTTATACAACCTGGCATTCAAAGATAAGACAATAAAAATCGTTCATGTATATGTATATATATAATTTTCTTTCTCAAATGGTGTTCCAACTTACATCATTTACCATCAAAGTACATTTGCTAATCTAAAATTTTCATAACAATTACATTTACCCTCAATCAACATTTAGTGTCCGCTCAATCAACAAGTTATTTATTAACACAACTTTGATTAAATTCTTAGCACTTAGTTTGACTGTGCCATCCCAGGACACAACACAAAGAAACGAAACATTCATTTCCCAAATTATTCTCAACATTTACTCGGTGAATTTCAACCGTCACCCAATTATTTCCGTCACCCATTCGGTGACATCACAACACCTTTACCATACACGTTTGTAATAACAACAAACAAAAACAATTCGGTACATCCGAGGAGTAATAAAACATATACGACTTTCCAAAAATTAGGAGTTCTTACTCATTACAAATATCATCACAAATAATCATTAATACACATTAACACTCACATTGTTTTACATTCAAACACTTTAATTCCATTAAAGTAATTTCACAAATTCACATCAACAACATACATGCACAAACAAACTCCATGTCTACTGATACCACTTAAAGTACTATTCGACCGTACCATTATTTATCTGAACCATAGCAATTCCCAAATTGACTAAGTGTCAATCCACTTCAAATAGCATTCATTTGCAACTGGTCGCAAACCGAACCAAATAGACCAAACTACCCAAATCAATCCTTAAGTCCCATCAAAGGGAGCAGCTACAAGGCTTCATCTCCCGTACACGACTTAATCTAATTCACCAATTTTCTACTCTCATAATTCAAACATTGACATACTACCCAACACCAATTGTTCCTATCTAGGGTTCAGCACACACCCCTTCACATCTCACCATTCATACTCATCGTTACTACTCTTCATTCACATGCGGACTAGACCATGAAATTTTGGATGTTTCACTCTCGACCTGAGGAATTTCCATCAACTTAAGACAAGCCTCACCCAAGCCTCACCATTACATATAGGATACTCCACACTCATGAAACCGTTCCAAGACACTTCTCAAACTTGCTACTCTACTTATACCTAAGCATTCCAAAGTGACTATTTGTCACCCCAAACTCCAATATCAACCAATTCGGTTAACTATTCAGTAAGACTTAAATTTTGACAAACATCCACAGGTTGCCCTAATTTAATTACTCCAAGATGGAGCTCCAAACACCATTCCCCATACTTCTAGAATTTCACCATACTCCTCAAATACACGTTGTACTAGCACTATTCCCTAAAATCCCATCACTTTTTTGCCGATATGGCAACACCAGTTCTAAATCACACTAAACAATTATTACCCGTACAACACCCATTACAAAGATTACAAGCCACATTTCTCCTCAAGAGCCACTTCTAGTATTTAACTATCAAGTTTCCTTCATACTCATGAACTCTATACAAGCCTTAATCACGTCACTCAACACATAAATACCACAAACCCCCTTTCTCATCCTCATCATTAAGAAACACAATTGTCTCACTCCCTTTCCAAACCTTTCACCATATTCTATACTCCCTTACAGCTATACTCCCTTACAGCTCTTATTATCTCAATAACATCTAACATCGATCGGCCGAACTTTAACCCTTTTCTGAGACACCTACTCCTCTTACCAAAACAAGAAACCAACCTAACATATAATCACACAACGCATAAACAAATTTTAAGAAACAAACCACATAATTGAGTCAAGTCTACAAGGACACCCACTTGTCCCAGAACTTCCAAGGAACTCCCACTAGAAACCACGTTGATCAGACACGTTTCCAATGAGATTTCAAAGCAAGTTAGCCGGCTACAAGCACAATCCAAGAAGCTCAACCCATGCTCACACAATGCAACACATAATATCCTACACCTCCTATTTCCTACATGCAAACGTCCTCACCAAACGAAGCCAACCCATTGTGGTAAAAACCACTTCCCACGAGCTCCAGGTTTTGAAATCCGGTTAGCTCTGATACCAAGTTGTCACGCCCAGAATTTTAATTACTCGAAAACATTACCAAGAGCCTGAAATTAAGGTCCGTTTTTTTTTTTTTAAACAATTATCGATTACCCTTGAGTAATAGAAACATAATAGTACATGTCTCTCTGATGATGAATACAACCATAATAATAATACATGCCAAGCTCTCGCTACGAAGTTATAATTAAATAATTACAAACATCAAAGTGCAATGAGATTACACACGAGATACATGAACTTCCTAATCCTTTAAAGGACTGTGTGGACACCCAAAAATCATTCTTCCACTTTTTTTGGCTATTCTATGGAAAGACTGTGTGGACACCCAAAAACATTTTTTCCATATTCGTCCAGCGATAAGCCTAGATAGGGCAATTGGACACCTTGAATTCAAACCACCCCCACATTTACCGGCTATTATATGGACGGTCGTGGGCACCGAAAAACCATTTTTTAACTCCCTATGCGAGTACCAACCACAACACAACCCAACACAACTCAACTCAACTCAACCCAATACAATTCACATAACACATAACAAAATTCAACACAACCATTTCAACACAAGGCTCATATCATTCATACCATTAGTAATTTCTTTTTCCCTCAAGTTTGGTTTCATATTATAACATAATTTAAAACATCAAGATTAAGAGTTCAATCGTAACTTTTACATAAATTTACAAACTCTTTAAAATTTCAATTAAACTTGTACATGTGTAATTTAACACCTCAATTTCATGATTCTACTATCAATTGAAGCAAAACCATTAACCATCTTCATGAGCTAAGCTAGGATTTTAAGAGAAGTTAAAGCTTTTCACAAAAATACATTTTATTCCAACCCTTCTATTACTTTTACACCCAAACTCATGACCCAAACCATAACCCAAACCATACCCAACAAGTAAACCCCAACTCTTCAAACCCGAACCCTCAATCTCATGATTAATCACAATATGCATAAAAATATAAACTTTTGTATTTATATAAAGAAAATACCACAAATCTATCTATATATGAGAGTCTTGAAAGAGAACTAAAAAGCCCTACCTCTTGAAGCCAAGAGATGACGACCCAAAAATCAATGGCGACGAAACCACGAACTAATCGGACCAAAAGGAAGCCCTTGACGAGATCTACAATCTTTCTTGTGATAACCGGTTTCGTTGTACGTCGCTTCACTAATTATCCTCTTTGGGTTTGTTGTGTTCGAAAGTTTTTTCTCAAATTCCTATCTTCGTTTATTTTGGGTTAAGTGTCACTTGTTTCAGAGGGTGCACGGTCGAGACCGAAGTGTTTGGAATCGAACCAGAAAAATTCTAGGCTGAAGAACCAGCGACGCATGTACGGGGCCTTGGGCCGCACGTGCAGGGGATGAGGCCGCGCATGCGGGGAAGTGGGACTCTTTCAACTTGCACACTGCATAAAAGGCAGGTGCGGAGAGGGGCCACCACACGTATGGGGATGAAGGCCGCACGTGCGGGAAAACGCTCCGCACGTGCGAGAGTGGGCGTCACACGTGTGGCCTTCTGAGCAACCCAAAATTTTCTATTTTTCTTTCTTTTGGGGCTGACTGTATCTCATTTTTCCTATATATCTCTCTCTAAAAACACATTGCTCTCCCTTCTCTCTACATTTCACAACAAAAACACCACAAGATCTTTGATTGCGCTAAACCCATACACATTTTGACCCAAGTTCCTTCATCAAAGTTGGGGAGCAAAGCAAGAGCTTCACTTTGTACGGTGGAGATCAGATTTCTATACCACTTGATCCTAGGGTTTCATCAATCTCTTCATCAAACTTGAGGTAGAGACTTCTTTGAGTTATATATACTTGTTTATGCAAGATTGATGTTGATTTTGAAACTTTCTTAGAGATATTCTAAGGTTTTTGATTTTTGACTCAAGAAATTGGTGGCTTGTTAAATAAATTCTTCTTTTGTTTCATTAAAAGATTTTCTTGAGTAGTTGAAACACATTGGCATAGAAATGATGTTTTGGTGGGGTTTTGTCAAGACAACGAAGAAATATATTGTTTGTGTGAAGAAATCTAGAAATTTGGGATTTTCCTTATATGAAAGAAGATAGGGGTACATGGTTGATATTATATATATGTATATGTATTTACTTTGTTATGTGTCTTGATAAGTAAAGAAAATGGAGGATTCCTTGTTTTTATACAAATGCATATATATTGATGACAGTTTCTTAACATATGAGAATTGTTGGGATTGGAAGTTGTTGTCCAAATATTTGCTGTAGTTCTGTAATGGTTAAAATGATGGAAGTATATGAATTGTGGGTTTATTGCTATATATTGATAAATGATAGCGACTTTTGGCGATCGGTTGGAATGGCATTGAAAAGAGAAAACCGAAGTCTTGAACTTATAGAACATTTATTGGAATTACGTTGAAAGTAGAGAAACATAATGTAGTATAGATAATTGTTGCATTGTCTCTTCTAAAACCTTGCATGTCATGAACATTGATTGGGATTTGAAACTTTCATTGAGAATGAAATATTGTGAAATGAAACCATGGAAATGATTATGGGGTAAATGCGTTGGTATGTCCGGATAGGAGGTGTAGATGGAATTGATTAAGTTGGCCTGAGTGTCCAAGTGAAAGACCGAAAACACGCGTGGAGGAGGTACCATTTCCCTTTTGGTTAGCAACCGGTAAAGTAGGGTTTTTGGTAGTGCTAGTTATGCCTACTTGCAGACACCAACCTAGGGATTACCTGAGTCGTATTTACCGCCCCATTGAATAAAATTGTAAATTTCAAAATTTTGAGATATCAAGCTATTGTTGAACATGGTGACTTTTAAAAAAGCATGAAAATGAAATCTTCTTTTAATTGGCATTGCATGGCATTTGCATTTAATATTGAAAATCTTGCATAACTGTATATACTTTGTCAAGGATTCTCTACTGAGCTTTATACTCACCCCTATGGGATTTTGGTACAGGAAAAAATGTGGTGATCCCGCCGAGTTGAGAGCGTGGACATATTTTGTGAAGAGTAAATGGCTTTATTTTTGTTGTGATTTATTTGTTAGCCAAGGGCTATAAATGCATGGGTTCGTGAAACCATTTTTTTTGTGTAACCGAGCTCAAGCCTTGGAATGTGTAAGCCCTTAAGGGCATTTTATTTATTTTGAGATTAGATGTTCTACATGCTATAGATTCATGTATTTCTATATCACTGAATGTATAATTTGTATGTGGAACTTTTGTACAAACCTTGTTGATTAATGATGCAAAGGTTCGAGTCTTGCTATTGTTCCTTGACAAATGTTGGTTGATGTACCTAATTTGTGTTGGGTTATTTTGGGGCGTTACAACTTGGTATCAGAGCTACTGGGTTTGAATACTTAGGGTTCGTGGAAAGTGGTTGTTTTGCCACAGTGGGTTCATTTCGCATGATTAGGAAATGTTTTGTTTTTCGTGATTATGTGATAACATGCTTATGTGATTATATGGGTATGGGATTGAACTTTTGGGATGCTATTTGTGTCTATTAAATCCCTTGAGGTCTTAATGGAAGGGTACTTGATCAATACTCGTTCTACTAAGAATTCTTGGTTTTTCGTGAGACGAATCTCATCACAAAAAAATAATCCGTATGTGCTTAAGTGACTAAGTGCTTATGTGGAGTGAATTGAATTATTTGTATAGTAGAAATTGTATAGAATTGTTGTATTCAAACGAGTGAGAGGATTTGCGAGCACATTTGGAATTGTGTGCTAAATTATTTATCTTGTTCCTTAATTAGGATGTCAAGAAGGGGTCAGACTCGTGGTGGTAGAGGTGGAAGGCGTGGTAGGGCTCGCCGAGGTGTACATGAAGTACTAGTTCATGAAGTTCCGATGCAAGAGGAGGGGTTGGGCCAAGCTAATGTGGTCGAGCAAATGGGGCAAGCAGAAATTCCAGGGCAAGCGGGTCAAGCCGCAATGGGGGCCCTAGCCTGAGAAATGACGAGGGCCTTGAGGGAGTCGATGAACATATTGAGGGCGGAGAACCAAGCTAGAGAGAAACCCGTAGAGACGAGGGCAAGCTTTCTCACTAGAGAGTTTTTGCGAGCCAAACCGGACGAGTTCCAAGGTGGCCCCGAGCCTATGAAAACAGCTGAATGGCTTGAATAGACAGCGAAGACATTTGAGATGCTTCACATCGAAGACAATGAGCTTAGAGTGACTCTTGCGAGTTACTATCTCAAGGGGGATGCAAGCCAATGGTGGAAGTATGCCAAGGGTCGAATAGAACCAACATGGGAAGCATTTGTGGTGGCTTTCCAAGACAAGTACCTACCCCTCACTGCTAGGGAGAGGTTGAGGCAGGAATTTCAGGACCTTAAGCAACTTAATATGTCTGTGGCCGAGTTTGAAGTGGTCTTCTCTAGTTTGTCCCGGTTTGTATCGGAGTTAGTGGCAACGGAAGAGCTCCATTGCATTGAGTTCGAGAATAAACTAAGAACCAAAATCTTGTTCAAGATTGCCGAGAACATGATCCGAAATTATGATCGACTTGTGGAAGCAGTGGCACATGTAGAGATTACCGTGGAGGCTAAAGAGGAGAGAATCCAAGGGTCAAGGTTGAGGGGACAAGGGTCATAAGGGGACTATAGGCCCAACAAGAAGAGCAGGAACACATTTACATCCCAGTCCTAACCGTAGCAATCTAGGTCCACTTTTTCCTTACCTAGTGCGGACTTGGGGAAAAGTGCACCGAGTGGGTTTTCTTGTTCCAAGTGTGGCCAATCGGGTCACAAGGCCTTTGTATGTCTGCAGAAGGGAGGATGACAACAAATGTTGCCACTACCACCACCTAACTGATCTTAAAGTCAGTCTTAGAGTAGGGGATAAGGGCCTACTTGCTATCAATGCAGTCAGTCAGGGCACATGAAGAGAGCTTGCCCGCAGTTGGGAGGCGCATTTGGCGCATCAAGGTCAAGGCAAACTCAGAACCACCAGCAGGCTTACTCAGTACAGACTTCATGAGCTAATCAGAGATCCGCTTCAGCTCAGTCAGTGCAGCAGGCCTATGCCCCGAGAGATGAGCAGGTTGATTAGAGGCCACAGGTGTGCATGTATGCTGTTACCGTGCTAGAGCAGTTGCTAGGATCCTCAGTTGTGAGAGGTATTTTTGTTGTGTGTAATTCATTGGCTAATGTGTTGATATATACGAGTGCGTCTCATTTATTCATATCTACTGCATTTGCGTTTGCATTAGGATTAGAGGTGGCACGATTAACGTCTCCGTTCAAAGTAGAGTAACCAGTCGGGAGTACAGTTGACTTAAACCGGGGGTGTCGTGGTTGTGAGATAGAGGTTGTCGGGCGTCGACTCGCGTTTGCTTTTGTGTTGTTAGACAAGTTGAGTTTTGATGTTATTCTAAGCATGGATTGGTTGTCTTCGCACCGGGCAGTGATTGATTGTTTTCGTCAGAGGGTCACAGTGTGTACCTCGAGTGGTGATTGCTTTCACTTTCCGGGAGATCAGGTTGATAGGGTCTTGTCGCCAGTTTTTGACCCTCGTGGTAGAAATGAACTTAGTGGCCTTCTTACTACTCTCTTGGATGGTGAGAGTGATGGGACTCGTGTTGAGTTGCCAAGAGTAGTTTATGGATACCCGGATGTATTTCTCGAGGATCTTACTAGTTTGTCACCCCACCGGGATCAAGTTCACCATTGACTTAGTACTTGGAACGGCACCAATTTCCATGGCGTCGTATAGATTTGCTCCTGTGGAGTTGCATGAGATGAAGATTCAACTCCAAGAGCTTTTAGACAAAGTTTTAAATTGTAAGCTCTAAATGAGCTCTAATAAGTGAGGTCCATCTTTTGATGTGACGTGTGTGCTTGTGTGTTTTGTTTTGTTTTGTTTTGTTTTCTTACCACATTAATAGAGCTCAAATTAAAGCTCTACAATTAGAGTTTTGTGTCACTTCCGCTAACCTATTAGGTACAACAATTAATTTTGACAATATGGAGAGTTTTAGAACTTTTTATTTACAACTTATCACAGATTTATATATATCTTACATATTTTTAGAATTTTTTTTTTCACTATCTAATTGTAGTGTAATTCTTCTTATTTTCAAATTATTGAATAATGGCAAATTACATTTTAATGGGAGAACAAAAAAAAAATTACACAAACATTGGGTCGGGCTGGATTCGGGTCGAACCGACACTATATAATAAGAGATTTTGTGTCTGCTCAAGTTTGCTCCAAAAACAAATTATAAATTTCAAATTCATCCATCGGGTGATATGTTAAAAAGAAAAAAAAATTAAAACATTCCATAATTAAATTCAATCACACATTTTATTTGTTAAATAAATAAATTGACATCATTATAAATTGAAAGATTTCTTAAATAATTCAACCACATGTCACCACAAATGTAAGTTTTAATAAAATCAACAAAGATAAAATATAGATCCTAATAAAAAATATATATTTTAATATATAATAAATAAATAAATAATTTAATTACAGGTCGGGCCTGACTAGATTGAAAATATAAATCACAAGCACAACTCATTAATATTTTGGACTAAAAATGTTAGCCTAACCCGACTTTATAGACTAAAACAACATTCTTAAGCCTTAGAAAAATAGGATAGAGTCGGGCAGGCTAATGGATCAATGTCCATCTCTACTTGCATCCCATCACAAATCACTTACACCTTATATATTTCTAAATTTTTTATTTATATATCCGTTTCACTATTTTAAAATTCCCCCTTAAATAATTGTATTGTGTATGTAGGATTGCATCATGACTTTGACGTAAGCTAAAGGGCTTCACCAACCTACAACGGACGACAATTAACGTTTGACAATTAATAAAAGAAATATTCACACGAAATATTCTGGTTACTTGATAATTTTTCCATTTTCATTTATTTATGGTAGAACAAAGTAAGCCTTTAATGGGCCAATTATGTTTTATAAACGGAATTTATACATAATGAACCCCAGTGGATTTAAAAAAAAATAATAATAATAACTACATATTCATGAAAAAAATTCATAATTTTAATTATTCACTAATTTGATATTTTCTTATAAATTTATATGGAAACAACAATTTATGATTGATTTATTTTTAGTATGAAATTTATAACATTTACAGTGCTAATTAAAAAATGGCATTAAATTATAGTACTCATGTGCTATAGCAATCCCGGTTTTTTCTCCATTGGTTATTGTATTCCGGACTCGGTTCCGTGGATGTCTGTTGTTGTATATGTTGCAGTTTCGTCCTTTAATTCTTTGTATTTAAGTTTTGGGATGTGTTGGGCAGATTTGTAACATGTTGGATGTGTTTTGAAACAAATAGTTGCTGCCTAGTTTTTGGTGTCTTCGCTCGAGCGAGGCTTTTGTCGCTCGAGCGAGCTCTGTGTTTTAGTTCCTTCGTTCGAGCCAGGGTTCCTTCGCTCGAGCGAGCTCTGAGTGGTGTGTCTCTTGGCTCGAGCGAGCATTCTTGCGCTCGAGCGTGCGTCTGCGTCTTTCCTTCGCTCGAACGAGCGAGCTATATGTTTTGGGTTTCTTCGCTCGAGCGAGGACTCCTGAGCTCGAGTGTGCTTCTAAGTTGCAGACTTGAAGCTTCGTGTTGTTCGCTCGAGTGAGGCTTTGTGCGCTCGAGCGAGATTTCTTTGTGTCCGGTCGCTTGAGCGACCACTCCTTCGCTCGAGCGAGGCTCGAATATATCAGATCGCAACAGCAGTCTTCTCTCTCACTTTTTGATTTCCTTTTCTTCTCAAACCCTAGATCGGCTGTTTCTCTCCCTCTACATACACCTTCTCTCTAGAAATACACTTGGTTCTTGGGTGTGTCTACTCTAGTCCCTTTGTAAAAAGTGTGGAGCTTGGTGTGGGCTACGTTTTGATCCGAAAATCATTGGGTTTGGAGTATCTTGAGTTTTCTTCATCTTCTTCATTGGGTCTCTTCATTTGAGGTAGGGATAAACTACTTTATCTTATGAGTTTTGACATAGATTTTAGTCATTTTGATTAAATGGTGAGTTATGAAAATTTTGGGAAGTTAGGGTTTTGATTTGAAGATTATAAAAAGGGGGGTTTGCAATTGTTAAACTCCATGTATATGTGAGACCTTGGAAAATGGGTCATTGTTGTTAAATTGATGAAATTGAGCCTTAGAATTGATATTTGAAAAAGGGGGAAAATGCCCTAATTATGTTTGAATAATTAATTTGAATAATTAATTTGAAAAAATATGAAATTGAGTTAAAAATCATAAAATTGGAAAATTATGAGATTGAATGGTTTAGTTGGATTGATAAATCACTCACCTATGAAAATGTTGATAATTTATATGTTTGATGAATTTATTATTTGTTTAGAAATAACTGCTTTGGGTTATCGGTGGAGGATAGTCTTGATTGTTGTAGACACTGTATGTTGATTAGGAAAAACTGAAACTAATCAAATGGTTAAGTCATTGAATATGACGGTTAAATTAATACATTGAATATGTGCCTGGATTGATCATTGTATATGATAAAGCGTTTAAATACATTGCATATGTATCTTGTTTGGGAGGAGATAGGGGATGTACTCCATGGTTTGAGAGGAGATAGGGGATGTACTCTCAAACCTGTTTGGGAGGAGATAGGAAATGGACTCTATTGATAACTAAGTTGGTCGGAGTGTTTAGGGTGAAAGTCCCGAAATCTTAATTACGTTTGCATAATGTAGATAATTTAAGTGTTGATAATATGAGTTGTAGTCTCATTTGAATTGATTATGATTGAAAAACTGATAGTATGAGTTGTAGTCTCATCTTGAACTGTTCGGATAAACAATGGACCATGTCTATGATTTGAATTGGATAATGAAATGAAAATATGGTTGTGAATATAAATTGGTTATGGAGGAGATGTACGTTGGTTTATATGATTGAACATTTATCAAATGCTAATATTTTAGTTATTACTCATATTTGGTTTAGCGTATCTCTACTGGGCTTTGGCTCACCCTATATGGAACATCATTTTCAAGTACAGGTGATATGCCACCTCCAAGGACGTAGCTTGGGAGGCTTAGAGGCTGAAAGATCTTTTGTTGTTATCTTTTTGTATTACATGTAATTCAAGCCAAGGGCTTAATATGTTTAGAGTTAGAACTCTCTTTTGTTGAATCCAAGTGTTGACTTGAAAATTTGTAAGCCGGTAGGGCATTTACTTTTGTTGTCAACATGTAATACTTTTTGTACTAAATACTCTGATAAATGGAAATATGCTTTATTCTCTTATGTCTATGGATGTCATGAATGTTGGGTTTATATGTAATATTTTGAGGGCGTTACGTGTGCTCTTAAGAAATACTAAATTTTTATTATTATTATTTATAATTTTTTTTGATTATGATTGATATTATATGACTATAATAACATAAAATGATTATTTATTATGAAATTATTATCTCTCTCACTCAAGAGTAGGAATGGCAACGAGGCGGGGCGAGACTGGAGACTACATTCCCCGTCCCTGATCCCCGAAAGTGATATATACTCCAAACCTCCACCACCATTTCAACAAGAGACAATCATTCATATATCTAATCCTTTTAATCCAAAAACCCCATTGGTTTTTTATTTTAATTTTTTTTTGATCTGTAAAAATCTGTAAACATCCTAATCCTATTGAAATATATTTGTCAACATATTTTCCAATTAAATTTATTTATTTATTTTTGTGGTAATTCCGAGCCAACTGTTTTTGTAGTCCTTATAGATTACAAAACGAAAATCGACAATATTGAAACAACCAACAAACAAAATTTGTAGGAAAGCACTCAAAGTACCAACAAGCATCGATGAATTTAAAATAAAAATGACTTAAATCCAGACTGTAGTTCAGAAAACGACTTCAATTTTCAGTCAAGGCTTCTAGATCTCAACAGTTGAACCAAAAATAAAATAAAATAAAATAAAAAATCTGGCCAGAAAAAAGGAAATCATATTAACAATCCATGAGAAAAACTTCACTACTCCACATCAAAGATCAAGGATTTCCCATAATAATTACATATACACACACAGAACACATATCTAATAAAAATTTCAAACAACTATCAATTCGCTGCTTGAAACAAGACAACTGCTTCAGTGTCTTCACAGGTCGCTAAAATCCAAGAAAAACGAAAATAGAAGAGAAAAATGTCATCGATTTTATCTTATTTTCTTGCATTTTCTTAGCAACCAAACCGAAGATTCAAGAGCAAGAGCAAGAGCAAATCACAGAAAGAGACTTGTTCGGGTTGAACTTACCGGCGAGAGCTCCGGCAGCCGGAAAAGCCTTGTGGTGATGATTTGCGAAGGCAAAGAGTGTTGAAAGTAGGAGGAGGGGGAGGAGAAGAGGTTTGGTTTGATGTTCAACGGAAGCGAAGAATAGAAAAAGATGGATCATGATATATATATGTGTAGTTTATAGAGAGAGAGAGAGAGAGAGAGAGAGAGAGAGAGAGAGAGAGAGAGGGGAGGCGAAACCCTAAGCTCTTGGCAACGAACGGCGGAGAGAGAGAGAGAGAGAGAGATAGAGAGCAGCGTATGTTTGTGTTTGTGTGTGAGAGCACAATGTTTTCAACCAAACCCTATCTATACACGCACATATCTTGTGAGGGGCAAAATAGTAATTTCATATCGGGGTTTATACGGGGCGGGGATCGGGCCAAGGATCGGGCCGGGTCCAGGACTGAAACTTGTATCCCCGTCCCCGCCTCCGCCCGAACATCACCTGGGATACATTTTTTAATACCATCCTCGACCCATCGAGGGTATTTTTCGGAGAATAACCGTTCAATTCGGGATCGGGGGGTCAGGTCTCCGTCGGGCCGGGTTCCGATTGCCATCTCTAGTTCTAGTTTTAGAGGAATGTGTCATCGTTGTATTAAAAATCGTATTAATGAGATTGAATAATTTTTACAGAATTGCTACATAGCTCGAAAAAAGTTTGGCTCGAAATGGCTCGAATCCAAAGTAACGTCGTTTTGGATTTTTTTTTTCTTCTTTTTTTCTTTCTTTTCTCTGTTCTGAAACAGAGAGGAAGAAGAAGAAAAAGAGAGAAAAAAGAGAGAAGAGGGAGTATCAATATCAACAATAACACATCACCAAAAAAAAAAAAAAAATTATAAACATAAATCATCCCGAAAAGTTATTGGTGGTTTTTTATTTTTATTTTTTTTTTGATCTGTAAAAATCTGTAAACATCATAATCCTATTGAAATATATTTGCCAATTAAATTTATTTATTTATTTTTGTGGTAATTCCGAGCCCACTGTTTTTGTAGTCCTTATAGATTACAAAACGAAAATCGACAATATTGAAACAACCAACAAACAAAATTTGTAGGAAAGCTACCAACAAGCATCGATGAATTTAAAATAAAAATAACTGAAATCCAGACTGTAGTTCAGAAAACGACTTCAATTTTCTGTCAAGGCTTCTAGATCTCAACAGTGGAACCAAAAATAAAATAAAATAAAAAACTAAAATATATGGCCAGATAAAAGGAAAATCATATTAACAATCTAAGAGAAAAACTTCACTACTCCACATCAAAGATCAAGGATTTCCCATAATAATTACACATATACACACATAACACATATCTAATAAAAATTTCAAACAACTATCAATTCGACGCTTGAAACAAGACAACTGCTTCAGTGTCTTCACAGGTCGCTAAAATCTGAGAAAAACGAAAATAGAAGAGAAAAATGTCATCGATTTTATCTTATTTTGTTGCGTTTTCTCAGCAACCAAACGGAAGATTCAAGAGCAAGAGCAAGAGCAAATCAGAGAAAGAGACTTGTTCGGGTGTGAACTTACCGGCGAGAGCTCCGGCAGCCGGAAAAGCATTGTGGTGATGATTTGCGAAGGCGAAGAGTGTTGAAAGTAGGAGAAGGAGGAGAAGAGGTTTGGTTCGATGTTCAACGGAAGAGAAGAATAGAAAAAGATGGATCATGGTATATATGTGTAGTTTAGAGAGAGAGAGAGGGAAGCGAAACTCAAACCAGCAGCGGCGGTGAGGGAGAAGGATCAACAATGACGTACGAGCAGTGGTGAGGGAGGATCGGCGGCGGCATTGTGTGAAAGAGAGAGAGATGGAGAAACCCTAGAGATAGAGAGAAAGAGAGCAGAGAGAGAGGGACGACTTTGTGTTGTGTGTGTGTGTTCTGTTCAGCCAAAACCCTAAACACACAGACATGTGTTATATATAGATAGGGGAAAAATAGTCATTTCACGTCGGGGGCAAGCGGGGCGGGGATCGGGGCCGGAGTCAGGCCGGGTTCGAGGTTGAAACAGGTATCCCCGTCCCCGGCCCGAATATCATCGAGGATTCAATTTTTAATACCATCCTCGGCCCGTCGGGGGTATTTTTCGGGAAATAACCGCTCAATTCGGGGTCGGGGGTTCGGGTCCCCGTCAGGCCGGGTTCCGATAGCCATCTCTACTTAAAAGGAGGGGTGAATGAAAATGATGATAGAATAAAAAGTATAAAAATATGTGCAAGGTGAATGAAAATTACTTAAATTTTAAAGGGATCAACTAAATTTATTTAAAATTTAGGGGTCAATATATTAATTATGCTATAAATACTCAAGATTATATAGAAGAATAAGTAAAATTTCAAAATTTAGGGCGAGGTCATGTTATTTACAATGACTCTGTTTGATACAATTTATTCCAAACTAAAAATTGTTAATCAGAAAACATAAGCTTAAAAACCCTTCTCCCAACTTCTACATAATCGACTTTTTTTTAATCTAATAAGCTATATGCAACCAAACATTTTGATATAAACTTCTAAATTAAAATAAGCTATAAGTAATTTATTTAAGTTATAACAAACACCTCAATATAGGTGTTCTTACAAGGTAGGTCATGTTATTTATTTCCCTTTTATAAAGAAATGGTAATTTCACATCAGTGCATATTTGAAAAAATATTCTTAAATTAACGAGAAATTTTATAAACATTAAAAAATAAATTCTAATTTTTTTAAAAAAATTTATAGTTAATTTTTGAGGTTTCCACTAATGTGTAAATTACCCTATATAGAATTGATCACAAGAATGGCCTACTTGAATTTTAAAATGTAAGATCTAAGTTGGTCACATAAGAGGTTTTAAATTTTTTATAAAATTTACAAGTTGGGTTCATGAATGTGCATGTTTTCATTCCTCCACCGTATCTAAAAAAAAATTAAAAAAATAAATATTAAATGTAATGATGACACCATCTTATATAGTGTTATTGGTTAATAAAAAGTCACAAATAAAATAAATGGGCAATTCGTGTCTCCTACTAATTTCCAACAAGTCCCTATCACAAATCAAGAATGCTTATTGGATGGTGATACCGCCACATGGTATCACTGGTACATCCAATAGTTATTTTGGAAAGATGATTAAAAGTTGACTTTTTTGACTTTTTAAAAAAAAATACGTAAAAAAATAGAGAGACGATGTGACTAAAAATAGGTTAAAGTTGGCGTTGGCTTTTGACTTTTAATCAAGTTTCCAAATTGAGCCAGTTGGGCTTTATTTATTTATTTATTTATTTTGAAGTTTTACTATTTAAAATATATATATATAATTCAATTTGTGCCCACCAGATAAGAAATGTGGGTATGTGTAACATTTTCCTTTTTATTTTTTTGTAATGATAATTATGACTTTTAGAATTCCTCATGCCCCCTCCCTCCAAAAAAAAATACACTGTTATTTGTTACTATTATTATTATTTTCATTATTGATCAAAATAAAATGACTCTTACACACAAGTCAAATTTAAATACATTTTGAAATTGACTGAAATTTTAAAGTCTAAGGCATACTAGTTTCTCTAAATTGCAAGGGAGGCAGTACGATTTATCCTTTTTTTTAAAAAAAAAATAAGAATACTCTACCAACAACCAGTATTAGGCGCTCATTAAAAATCAAGTAATATAAGAAAAAAAATACTTAATAAAAATTGCAAATATTTATGGTGCTTATTTGGAGTTTACTCTAAAAACGAAATGATAAGGACAGAAAAAAACTATGTTGCTCAATAAAAATTTCAAGTATTTATGATGCTAAAAAAAACTCTCTATAAAATCTCTATATTCAAGTTATCAATATCAATGAGTTAAATAGGTGTATTGAGAGCAAAGTAGAGTAGGAATAGCGACTTGCATAATTTTTTGAAAGAATATCAAAAAAGTGAAAAGCAAAAAAGTAATTTCAAAATGATGGAGGTACAAATGATTTATGCATTAGATTATGCAAATAAATCTTATACTTCCATCATTTGAAAATTATTTTTTTAACTTTTTATTTTTTTTGAAATTCTCCCTAATTTTTTTCTTTAATGAATTTATATTCTTTAAAATTTTCTCTATTTATTTATTAATTTTATTTTCAACAATCAAGTGAAAAAATATTGTAGAATGTAAAATAAAAGAGTAAATTACAAATATATCTGTGAGATTTGATTAAAATATGAATCACCTTCTGTGGTTCTGGAAATTACATTCCACCCTTGAGCTATCTAATTTCATAACAAATTATCCCTTTTATTAATAAATCATCAAATTAAATAACAATTTTTATTTCTAATTAATAATTTAGGTAATTTTATTATTGTATAGGAGAATAATTATGAATTTTATTTTTTTAATTAATTCTGTTAAATAAAAAATTCTAAGAAAGGGATATTTTTAATTTTCTAAGCCACAAGAGACAATCTATACTTTAAATAAATCTCAAAGAATATATTTATAATTTAACTAAAATAAAAATAGGCAAGGAGCACAACAAACGAAAGGTTGTTGAGATCCAATAAAACAAACGAAAGGTTGTTACGGATAAGTTAATCCATTTTGGAGCTTATATTGTAACTAGGATAAAACAGAGATCGAATGGTGCTATGC
The DNA here is from genome assembly GCF_004153795.1 of Camellia sinensis. Taxonomy (NCBI): domain Eukaryota; kingdom Viridiplantae; phylum Streptophyta; class Magnoliopsida; order Ericales; family Theaceae; genus Camellia; species Camellia sinensis. The sequence continues at coordinate 857,012 of NW_021025915.1, read as the reverse complement.
AGGCCACAACAATCACTGTTGTGTGGTTATTGAAGCACATTTTGAGCACCGTTTTAATAATTTGAATCATTTAATTTTTAGGGTGCATAGAGTAGAAGATACTTATAAAAAATTAAGTAGATTGGACATGATTAACTATTTCCTCAAATTGCATTTGTATCTACAAAAATAAATGACAAATATGATTTGGAATATAAAGCTAAATACAAATATGAGTTGATGAAATGATTAACGATATCCGCTCAACCTGATTTTTTTACAAGTATGTTCTACTCGATATACCCTATAAAATAAACAGTTCAAATCAGTAAAATAAATCTTGAAATAGGCTCCAATAATCACACAATAGTGAATGTTGTGCTCTTGCAAAACAGCCACCCCCAAATCGAGATAAAACTCATATCTCATTGTTATCCTATCTCCAAAAGATATGTTATGTCTCTTTTTTGTTTGAGAATAGTAATTTTCGACACAATATTGGCTCAAAAATTATGCACCTCCACAAGAGATGTTACCTTCTTTTTACCCAGAGCTTAGCAAGAACAACATTAGCCATTTATTGGCTAGGACTCAAACCTCATGAAGAAAAACTCTTATATTTGTTGCATTAGTTTACCCTTGTTTGGCATACAATTTTCTGGGATTTTTTTTACTAAAATAGTTACAAAAAGACAAAATAAATTAAAAAGTCAATAGACAAAATGTCACATTCAAACTATAATTATTTCATTTTTTCTCTCATAAAAGTCAAAAAAATCAAAAAACCCATTTCAAACGAGACTTTTTAACCTCAGGATAAAATAAACAAAAAGTCAAAAAAACTAAAAAGTCAACCCACATTTCAAACAAACTCTGCCTCTCAGACCAAGTGGATTGCTTAACCCTTCGCTAGTGAGGCCAAAGGTCATGGGTTAGATGGAGTTGCGGCGTGCCCCGTTCATCGGATTTGGGAAGTTGCTTCACTTCTGCTGTTTTAGATATCCAATCTCTCATGTCCACCGCTTTTGATCTCCGATCTCTTATCTCTGTTTGCATCGACATCGTCTCACGGATCGGTTCGCCGTTTTGAAATGTTGGGTTTAGTTTTGAAATTATGATTTGAGCGCGGAGTTATGATTTAAGTGTGGAATTATGAGTTGAGTTTTGAAAAGAAAAAAATTTGTTTGATTATGAGTTTTGAAAAGTGTTTTGAACAGAGTTTTAAAAAGAGTTTTTGAATTTTAAATTTTGAAAAAAGTTTTGAGTTTTGAAAAGAGTTTTGAGTTGTATTTTGAGTTTTGAGTTTTTGAATTTTGAATTGTATTTTAAAAAGAGTTGTATTTTGCTCTTGCTATCCTTTGAATTTAACAAAGTTTGAATTAGTTTTGCGTGTGCTTTTTTTAATTTATTATTAAAAAAACATATAAAAAAAAAAGACAAATACCACAAAAAAAAAATTTGGAATAAATACTAATTAAAAAAAAAAAAAAACATGTTTAGTAAGTTATTGGAGGTAGTGCTTGGTAATGGAAGATGGCTGACGTTAAGACTATGGCTAGAAGTGTCTATTGATGACTATTAGAGTTGATGATTTGGGCGTCGCGTGGTGGTAGGAGGTCACGGGTAGTGATTCCTAGAACCCGCCTTAAATAGACTATTGAAAATGAATAATAATAATAATTCAGCCTTAAATACACCACTGAAAATGAATAATAACAATAATTCA
>NW_021025915.1:793469-854925 GCF_004153795.1 Camellia sinensis | reverse complement strand
CTGTTGCCCCTCTTTGACAGAACTCAGAAGTCAAGAAGTGACGGGAGTGAATGTCAAAGCCTAGAGACGACCCATTTTTGACAAGGCCGAGGACTTGGACAAACAAACAAAGCACAGATAAATAAATGGAATCAAACCAACGTAGTTCAGGGGCAGGATGCAAAATGTTAGTATGGAGCATGCAAAGGCTATCCAAACCAAACCTAAACAGAGGTATGACATGATAAAATAAGCCCAAGAACATGCTGAAATGGACACAACATAGGCTAAAATGATATGCCACTTCAAGGAGCATATAAGGCTAGTGTGTGTGATTTACACTACAAGTGTATAAGGCATGCAAGAGGACTACACTCCCTGTCCCCGATCCCCGAAAGTGATATATTCCCTGTCCCCGTCCCCATCCCCCATCCCCGACGGGGACCCATCACCTACCCATGTCCCTGCCCTCGACCTTGAAAAATCCCTCTCATTTTTTTTTGATCTGTAAAAATCTGTAAACATCCTAATCCTATTGAAATATATTTGTCAACATATTTGCCAATTAAATTTATTTATTTATTTTTGTGGTAATTCCGAGCCAATTGTTTTTGTAGTCCTTATAGATTACAAAACGAAAATCGACAATATTGAAACAACCAACAAACAAAATTTGTAGGAAAGCTACCAACAAGCATCGATGAATTTAAAATAAAAATAACTTAAATCCAGACTGTAGTTCAGAAAACGACTTCAATTTTCAGTCAAGGCTTCTAGATCTCAACAGTTGAACCAAAAATAAAATAAAATAAAATAAAAAATCTGGCCAGAAAAAAGGAAATCATATTAACAATCCACGAGAAAAACTTCACTACTCCACATCAAAGATCAAGGATTTCCCATAATAATTACATATACACACACAGAACACATATCTAATAAAAATTTCAAACAACTATCAATTCGCTGCTTGAAACAAGACAATTGCTTCAGTGTCTTCACAGGTCGCTAAAATCCAAGAAAAACGAAAATAGAAGAGAAAAATGTTATCGATTTTATCTTATTTTCTTGCATTTTCTCAACAACCAAACGGAAGATTCAAGAGCAAGAGCAAGAGAAAATCACAGAAAGAGACTTGTTCGGGTGTGAACTTACCGGCGAGAGCTCCGGCAGCCGGAAAAGCCTTGTGGTGATGATTTGGGAAGGCGAAGAGTGTTGAAAGTAGGAGGAGGAGGAGAAGAGGTTTGGTTCAATGTTCAACGGAAGCGAAGAATAGAAAAAGATGGATCATGATATATATGTGTAGTTTAGAGACACACACACAGATAGAGAGAGAGAGAGAAAGAGAGAGAGAGAGAGAGAGAGGGAGGCGAAACTCAAACCAGCAGCAGCGGTGAGGGAGGATTGGCGGCGACGTTGTGTGAAAGAGAGAGAGAAGGAGAAACCCTAGAGAGAGAGAGAGAGAGAGAGAGAGAGAAAGCAGAGAGAGATGGATGACTTTGTGTTGTGTGCGTGTGTTCTGTTCAGCCAAAACCCTAAACACACACACGTGTTATATATAGACAGGGGCAAAATAGTCATTTCACGTCGAGGGCAAGCAGGGCAGGGATCAGGACCGAGGTCGGGCTGGGTCCGGGGTTGAAACAAGTATCCCCGTCCCCGGCTCGAATATCATCGGGGATTCAATTTTTAATACCATCCCCGGCCCGTCGGGGGTATTTTTCGGGGAATAACCGCTTAATTTGGGGTCAGGGAATCGAGTCCCCGTCGGGCCGGGTTCCGATAGCCATCTCTACTTAAGAGGAGGGGTGAATGAAAATGATGATAGAATAAAAAGTATAAAAATATGTGCAGGGTGAATGAAAATTACTTAAATTTTAAAGGGATCAACTAAATTTATTTAAAATTTAGGGGTCAATATATTAATTATGTTATAAATACTCAAGATTATATAGAAGAATAAGTAAAATTTCAAAATTTAGGGCGAGGTCATGTTATTTACAATTACTCTGTTTGATACAGTTTATTCCAAACTAAAAATTGTTAATCAGAAAACATAAGCTTAAAGAACCCTTCTCCCAACTTTTACATAATCAACTTTTTTTTAATCTAATAAGCTATATGCAACCAAACATTTTGGTATAAACTTCTAAATTAAAATAAGCTAGAAGTAATTTATTTAAGTTATAACAAACACCTCAATGTAGGTCTTCTTACAAGGTAGGTCATGTTATTTATTTCCCTTTTATAAAGAAATGGTAATTTCACATCAGTGCATATTTGAAAAAATATTCTTAAATTAATGAGAAATTTTATAAACATTAAAAAATAAATTATAATTTTTTTTAAAAATTTTATAATTAATTTTTGAGGTTTCCACTAATGTGTAAATTCCCCTATACAGAATTGATCACAAGAAAAAAGAGACCGAAATCAATTTATTTTTTTAATGGATAATCTACGCATGAATCAACGAAATAAATAAATAAATTATCAAAATGAACTTGTGATACACCCCATAAATCCTGATAACACTATCTAGTCCAGAATATGGACGAACGACAAGCCACGTTAGACAAGGTTTGGGATTCTCTCTGATCATCAAAAGCAGTTATTTTGTAATATTTTTTGATTAAATTATTCATGCAAAATATTATATCATCGAATCACATTTGTCCCAAGCAAAAACAAATATATATTTTTTAAATCATAATAACAATTCTTTTTTAAAATATATATATATATATATAATTCAATTTGTGCCTACCAGATAAGAAATGTTGGTATGTGTAACATTTTCCTTTTTATTTTTTTGTAATGATAATTATGACTTTTAGAATTCCTCATGCCCCCTCCCTCCAAAAAAAAATACACTGTTATTTGTTACTATTATTATTATTTTCATTATTGATCAAAATAAAATGACTCTTACACACAAGTCAAATTTAAATACATTTTGAAATTGACTGAAATTTTAAAGTCTAAGGCATACTAGTTTCTCTAAATTGCAAGGGAGGCAGTACGATTTATCCTTTTTTTTAAAAAAAAAATAAGAATACTCTACCAACAACCAGTATTAGGCGCTCATTAAAAATCAAGTAATATAAGAAAAAAAATTCTTAATAAAAATTGCAAATATTTATGGTGCTTAGTTGGAGTTTACTCTAAAAACGAAATGATAAGGACAGAAAAAAACTATGTTGCTCAATAAAAATTTCAAGTATTTATGGTGCTAAAAAAAACTCTCTATAAAATCTCTATATTCAAGTTATCAATATCAATGAGTTAAATAGGTGTATTGGGAGCAAAGTAGAGTAGGAATAGCGACTTGTATAATTTTTTGAAAGAACATCAAAAAAGTGAAAAGCAAAAAAGTAATTTCAAAATGATGAAGGTACAAATGATTTATGCATTAGATTATGCAAATAAATCTTATATTTCCATCATTTGAAAATTATTTTTTTAACTTTTTATTTTTTTGAAATTCTCCCTAATTTTTTTCTTTAATGAATTTATATTCTTCAAAATTTTCTCTATTTATTTATTAATTTTATTTTCAACAATCAAGTGAAAAAATATTGTAGAATGTAAAATAAAAGAGTAAATTACAAATACATTCTTGAGGTTTGATTAAAATATAAATCGCCTTATGTGGTTTTGGAAATTACATTCCACCCTTGAGGTTTCTAATTTCATAGCAAATTATCTCTTTTATTAATAAATCATCAAATTAAATAACAATTTTTATTTCTAATTAATAATTTAGGTAATTTTATTATTGTATAGGAGAATAATTATGAATTTTATTTTTTTAATTAATTCTGTTAAATAAAAAATTCTAAGAAAGGGATATTTTTAATTTTCTAAGCCACAAGAGACAATCTATACTTTAAATAAATCTCAAAGAATATATTTATAATTTAACTAAAATAAAAATAGGCAAGGAGCACAACAAACGAAAGGTTGTTGAGATCCAATAAAACAAACGAAAGGTTGTTACGGATAAGTTAATCTATTTTGGAGCTTATATTGTAACTAGGATAAAACAGAGATCGAATGGTGCTATGCAGGCCACAACAATCACTGTTGTGTGGTTATTGAAGCACATTTTGAGCACTGTTTTAATAATTTGAATCGTTTAATTTTTAGGGTGCATAGAGTAGAAGATACTTGTAAAAAATTAAGTAGATTGGACATGATTAACTATTTCCTCAAATTGCATTTGTATCTACAAAAATAAATGACAAATATGATTTGGAATATAAAGTTAAATTCAAATATGAGTTGATGAAATGATTAACGATATCCGCTCAATTTGATTTTTTTACAAGTATATTCTACTCGATATACCCTATAAAATATACAGTTCAAACCAGTAAAACAAATCTTGAAATAGGCTTCAATAATCACACAATAGTGAATGTTGTGCTCTTGCAAAACAGCCACCCCCAAATCGAGATAAAACTCATATCTCATTGTTATCCTATCTCCAAAAGATATGTTATGTCTCTTTTTTGTTTGAGAATAGTAATTTTCGACACAATATTGGCTCAAAAATTATGCACCTCCACGAGAGATGCAACCTTCTTTTTACCCAGACCTTAGCAAGAGCAACATTAGCCATTTATTGGCTAGGACTCAAACCTCATGAAGAAAAACTCTTATATTTGTTGTATTAGTTTGCCCTTGTTTGGCATACAATTTTTTAGAATTTTTTGACTAAAATAGTCACAAAAAAGACAAAATAGGTTAAAAAATCAATAAGACTAAACGTCATATTCAAACCATAATTATTTCATTTTTTCTCTCACAAAAGTTAAAAAAGTCAAAAAATTCATCACAAACGAGACTTTTTAGCCTCAGAATAAAATAATCAAAAAGTCAAAAAACTAAAAAGTCAACCCGCATCCCAAACGAACTCTACCTGTCAGACCAAGTGGACCGCTTAACCCTTCGCTAGTGAGGCCAAACGTCATGGGTTAGATAGAGTCGCGACATGCCCAGTTCATCGGATTTGGGAAGTTGTTTCACTTCCGCCATTTTAGATATCCAATCTCTCATCTCCACCACTTTAGATCTCTGATCTCTTATTTCCGCTTGCATCGACGCCGTCTCACAGATCAGTTCGTCGTTTTGAAACGTTTCATTTAGTTTTGAAATTATGATTTGAGTGCAGAATTATGATTTAAGTGTGGAATTGCAAGTTGAGTTTTGAAAAGAAAAAAAATTTGTTTGGTTATAAGTTTTGAAAAGTATTTTGAAAAGAGTTTTTGAATTTTGAATTTTGAAAAAAGTTTTGAGTTTTGAATTTTGAGTTTTTGAATTTTGAATTGTATTTTAAATTTTTTGGATCTATTTTTTTAAAATATTAAAAAATGTTTAAGAAATTTTATTTATTTTATTTTAAATATATACTTTTTATTTAGATATTTTTAATTTTTTTTATTTTAAATATTTTATTTTGTAAACATTTTAATTTTAATATTTTAAACTCAAAACATAATTCCACACTCAAATCGTAACTAAACACATAACTCAAAATCCAATTCAAAAATTATTTTTAAAAATCATAACCAAACATATAACTCAAAATTTCACACTACTTTCAAAACTATACAATCAAATCGTAACCAAACAGATAACAAAAAAAAATTAACATATTTAAAATATATTTATAAAATTAAAAAATATCTAAAATAAAATAAAAAAATATTAAAAATAAAAATTACATATTTAAAAAAATATAGCACATAAATGTATGGAATATAGTGCACATTAAAATAAATAAATAAATATTTAAAATATAAAATATTGACCCTAAAAAAAATAAAATTAAGAAATATTTAAAAAAAATAAATTCATAAAAATTTAAAAAAAAATAAAATTAAGAAAATTTTTAAATATTTTAAAAAATAAATCCAAAAAATTTTAAAATACAACACACAATTTTTTTCAAGATTCATAACCAAACAAATTTTTTCTTTTCAAAACTCATAACTCAAATATGACTCTACACTCAAATCATGATTCTAAAATAATTTTAAAAAATAAAATAAAATAATATTTTTTTGATTTTTTTTTAAAATAGAGTTTTGAATTAAGTTTTTGAATTGTGTATTTGATTATGAGTTTTAAAAATAATTTTTGAATAGTTTTGAGTTTTACGCTTAATTATGAGTTTTAAAAAAAAAATAAAAATTATTGATTAGAATTGTGATTTCAAAACACAACCACACACAACTAATATCTTTCTTTGATTTTTAGATTGCCCGTCTCTTTCTGGAAATTTGGGTCCAACTTGCTCTTGCTATCCTTTGAATTTAACAACGTTTGAATTAGTTTTGCGTGTGTTTTTTTAATTTATTATTAAAAAAACATATAAAAAAAAATTTGGTGTACATACGAATTAAAAAAAAAAAAACATGTTTAGTAAGTTATTGGAGGTAGTGTTTGGTAATGGAAGATGGATGACGATAAGATTATGGCTAGAAGTGTCTATCGATGACTATTAGAGTTGATGATTTGGGCGTCGCGTGGTGGTAGGAGGTCACGGGTGGTGATTCTTAGAACCCGCCTTAAATAGACTATTGAAAATGAATAATAACAACAATTCAAATAGATTAGTGAAAATTAAATAATAAAAGCAACCTAATGGTCATATTATAAAATTTATTTAACATTACTTGATAAATAGTAATGGTGTGTAAGATTGGCTGTTTTAACGACTTTTTTGTTGATTTTTTTCTTCTTTAAAAAAATTACACTTTTAGAATTTATTCAATTACACGAACTAAAAAAGTTTTTAAAAAAATCCACCAAAGTTTTAAAAAAACAGTTAGCTTTTTTGACCTTTTTTTTCTTTTTTGTTTTAAGTAATTTTTTTTTTTAATCTTTTCAATTTTTTTCACCTTTTATTTTCTTTTTCAATAGAGTGATTTGGAAAGTAAAAAAATAAATAAATTAACACAATTTTATTTATAAAAAAAAAAGGTTAATTACACTAAGACTCATCAACGATTAGTGAATATTACTTTACTTCCCTCATTTATGAACTTGTATATATTAATCCTCTCAGCTATGAAAATTGTATAATATATCCCTTTTGGAGGAGATTTGGAAAGAATAGTGAAAGTGATAGTATATTTTTATTATTAAGGGGGTCGAAATATACTAATTCTTGGATGAAAGATAAAGCGATATTCATTAATAATTAAGGAAACCTTAGTATAAATAATTAAAAAAAATTAACTAAAAATTAAAAATTAAAGTGAATGTCAAACCAAAACTATCATTGTCACGTCCAATGTGAAAGGACCCACTTTTTCTCTAACGTGAGGTTTGAAACACTCATCCCAAATTCACACCATAAAAATATTTTTCAAGGAAAACCTAGTATAATTGATAGGCCTAATTTGGAAAGATGGTTAAAAGATAAAAGTTAGTTTTTAATTTATTTCGAATCATATCATTTCTTATATTTTTTACAAATTTTTTTAAAAAATAATCATAAAATTAACTTTTAACCATCTTCCAAAATCTCCCTGAGAATGATAGATCAATCCTACACATTTTCATTTATTTAATTTTATTTTTATTTTTATTTTTATTTTTAAATTTCATTGTCATCTTTCTCTATCATACACAACAACTATGAAATTGTTCGTTTTAGATGTGTCTTCTTTTATGTGGTGGAATTATTATGAGCCTTAACAATCACAATAGTTTATCAGTTGTCTCATTACAGTCTACCCATAAGATAAGTAATAGATTCAAACATTAAAAAGGTAGACTATATATCTATTTGGTTTCAATTTTTGAATAAATTTTTAAAATTTTATTTTGAAAAAATAGAAACCGCATTTTGAAAAAAAAATAAATATCAAAAAGATATTTTAAAATTTTATTTTTACTCTAAAAAATGTAAAATTACATGAAAATGATGAGTGATTTTATTTATCATTATTTTTACTAAATTAATTTTTAATTTTTTTCAAAAAATTTCAAAAAACATGTAACACCCTCAAAATAAACCATAAATCATTCATTCTTAACATGATTAGACATAAGAGAGAAAAGCATTGTTTCATTCATTAGAGTATTCATTTCAAAAGTATTACATGTTGACATCAAAAGTAAATGCCCTACGGGCTTACAACTTTCCAAGCCAACACTTGGTTACAAAAGAAGAGTACTAACTCTTAATACAAAATAAGCCATTGGCTTGATTTACATGTAATACACAATTAATCACAAAAAGGAAGCCTTCAGCTCCCACAACCTCTCAAGCTACATCCTTGGAGGCGGCATGTCACCTGTACCTGAAAATAATGTCTCATATAGGGTGAGCCAACGCCCAGTAGAGATATGCTAAACATAATATGGGTAATAAGTAAAACGTTAGCATTTGATAAATGTTTAACTGATAAAAACCAACATACAGTACAATCCAGTTCCATAATCCTTTACTTATCCAATTCTCAACTTATAAACACGGCTCAGAACCTGGCCAAACAACTTAAATGAGACTACATCTCATGCCAATAATACTTCAAACTGCCATTTTACGGAAATTGCGTCCGCGGGATTTGGCACCCATGTATAATTATTTTCTAGTTGCCATTTTATGGAAATTCCGTCTGCGGGACTCAGCACCCATGTATAAATATTTTCGAATTTGCCATTTTACGAAAATTTCATCCGCGGGACTCGGCACCCATATCTAATATTTTCAAATTTTCCATTTTATGAAAATTTCATCCGCGGGACTCGGCACCCATGTATTCAAATTCTAATCATATACAATGACCAATCAATACATATATTCGCTGTATTATTCCAACCGTCATACTCGATGACATACTCAAATTGATTAGTTTTAATTCACCTAATCATCATGCAGTGTCTACAACAATCAAGACTATCCTCCACTGATAGCCCAAAACAATTATTTCTAAACGGATAATAAATGCATCAACAGATAAATTATCAACAATTCTCGAGGGTGAGTGATTGTTAAATCCAACTCCACCATTCTACTACATAATGAGCCAATTTCATTATTCCCAACCCAATTTCATATTTCCATAACATTCCCAAATTAATTATATAAATTAATTCATGTGGAGAAATGGTTTGGAAATACTCTTCAGATCCTGGGAGACGCTAGTGATCCTCAGCTAGTCACCTGAAAAGATACAAACACTCCGATCGGGGGTGCCGGAATTAGCACTCCGACGGACTAGTCAGTTCGGACACTCAGGATAGCTTGTTTACTAAGTTAAGTGAAATGATTCTTACATACCTTTCTCCATCTATTGTTCCTGTATTTATACCTGTTCCTTTTGATCCTCGGGGCCAGGGCCTACTTTTTAATAATTGTCATTTCTCTTATTCGACTCTAAAGATCTACACTTATTCGGTACATATATTATATTCGGCTTCCCATTCTCATAGGATACAGCCGATTAATATCAGTCTTCTAAGGTACGCACCTTCTGATTTTGCCATTTATTCGGCTCCCACAATTGCCCCCCGAACTCCCCATTGACGGTAGTTAATCGGCGTGTTTGGTCTTGCATTGGAAAAGTCAAAATAGATCAGGCGGCTTCGCGTACCCCAATACAGATGTCACAATGCGCACACCTTTTCGGTCATCATTACACTTTCCCACTTTATTCGTGCGTCTCGCATTTATTGCGATTTGAAATTTCAGTCATTTCGAGTGCACATTTCGTTGAGTATTCGAGACTCTTGGACTGCCAGCGGGTATCCCTTCTCTGACTCGCATTTTCTGCAACTCTTCTCCGTCTATCCTTGCCCCGTTTACTCCTCATAAATCTTCTTCTCTCTTCTTTGCAATCTTATTTTCTGTTTGTCATTTCAATTTCAGCGGAACCTTGAATCCCCGCGAAAATGGCTAAACACTTGAAAGACCTCCTTTCTGAGGGTCATATTTCCGGATTCTGATGCAAGTTTTTGTTTGGTAGACTTTTGTTGGTTCAGGGTAGTTTTCATGTATAAATTGGTTACTATTTGCGCTCAATTTATTAATGAAAATTTCCTTGTTATTTCACCACCACTTGTATACAGTTTGTAAAGTTATGTTAATGAAGAATGTTTTGCCCTTCACTACTTTGGATAAAATCATTGCTGTGTTTGAGCTTTCAGAGATTGAATATCTTATGACAATATTGATTTATCATTCATATGCCGAGTATTGTGGGCATTCAAGCCGAATAGGTTGGTGAAATTACCCTGGCCCCAGGTGGTTCATGATCGTTTGGATGCCGGATGAGACGACCTTAAGAATTTTGAAGAATCGATTCATGAGCCGTCTGGGGCACTTTGAGCCGAATAGATTGATGAATCTTAAGAATTTTGAATAATCGATTCATGAGCCGGCTGGGGCAGTTGAGACGAATAGGTTGATGAATCTGCCCTTGCCCCAGGCGATGCATGATCATTCGGGCCGGATGAGACGACCTTAAGAATTTTGAAGAATCGATTCATGAGCCGGCTGGGGCAGTTGACCCGAATATATTGATGAATCTGCACTTGCCCCAGGCGGTGCATGATCATTCGGGCGCCGGATAAGACGACCTTAAGAATTTTGAGGAATTGATTCATGAGCCGACTAGGGCAGTTGAGCCGAATAGATTGATGAATCTGCCCTTGCCCCAGGCGCTGTATGATCATTCGGGCGCCGGATGAGACGACGTTAAGAATTTTGAAAAATCGATTCATGAGCCGGCTGCGACAGTTGATTGTTGAGCCAAATAGATTGATGAATCTACCCTTGCCCCAGGCGGTACATGATCATTCGGGCGCCGGATGAGACGACCTTAAGAATTTTGAAGAATTGATTCATGAGCCGGCTGTGGCACTTGAGCCGAATAGATTGATGAATCTGCCCTTGCCCCAAGCGGTGCATGATCATTCGAGTGCCGGATAAGACGACCTTAAGAATTTTGAGAAATCGATTCATGAGCCAGTTGGGGCAGTTAAGCCAAATAGATTGATGAATCTCCCCTTGCCCCAGGCGGTGCATGATCATTCAGGCGCCGGATGAGACGACCTTAAGAATTTTGAAGAATCGATTCATGAGTAGGTTGCGGCAGTTGAGCCGAATAGATTGATGAATCTGCCCTTGCCCCAAGCGGTGCATGATCATTCGGGCGCCGGACGATTGAGGTTTTCTCAATTAATAAAATTGCCTCAAGGGCGCTGCCTCTGTAAAGGATAAATGAACAAAGGTACAACCTTTATGAGCTTAGTAAACAGCTGACTCCAGCTCTTAGAGGAAGATTTATCGTGTGAATGTCGAACAGACTCTTCTTTAACAGTAAAGGGGAAGCGAGGACGCTAGTTGAGCTGGGCGAAGACATGAATCGAGGTGGTGAGCCTTCGCGCACAGGAAGTAGGAGTTCTAGGGATTGAGAGAGGAGTCAGTCTCCTCGACGTCGAAGCAGGTCACCTAGGCGGGACAAGCAGTCGCAGGGCAGATCTCCGCAACCCCGAGTCGAGAGGGGATCTGACGCGAATCCATGCCCATTAAGCTTTGCGGTATTTGTGGGGAATAGACCCATGACAGAGGCAGACTCGATCGTTCGAGACCCAAATGTAGCTGTCAAATTTGCTCAACAAATTTTTCCTTCTGAGGTTTAGCAGTCAATGGTAGGTCGACAGGACTATGACGTATTTTGTGAAGGCATTCACGGGGCGGTGAAGGGGCTTTACACTGCCTATGAAATTGGTATGCGGCTGCGCGCTGCCCGTCGAGAATTGGAGAAGAAAGAGGAACGTATTCGAAGTTTGGAGGCTCGCGCGGAGACGACTGAGCGCGGGTTAAGGAAGACCAAGGCGGCTCAGGCACAACCCGCCGGGCAGGGAAACCCAATTGTGGAGGAAAGGGTTACTAGTCGGCTCATCAGTACCGCGCTCGCCGATCGTGAGACGGCGAGTATGTTTGCAATGGAGTCTGCGAAGGGGAGGGCCTATGAAAAAGGTTTTCATGAAGGCCGAAAAAAGTTGGAATCGAAAAAAACCAAGGAAGGCTTGCCGATGTGAGAATCGTGGATTTAGGCACGGTTGGATCAAGCATCTCAAGCCGCGGAAGCTCTTCGAGCGTCGGGCATTGATTCGGCATCGCCCTCTACCACAACAAACATTTTCCGTTTTCCCTTTTGAAGTCGAGAAAAGTGAGGATGAGGGTGACGCGCGTATAGAATACGCATTGTAAGGTTGAAACGCAATAAAAACATGTAATTTATTGTTGGATTGAATATAAAAGTTCTATTATAAAATATTCTCGTAGTTCGTATTCGGCATATACGTGTTTCGTTTTATTACATGGATGTTTGAATGAATGTACAAACATTATCATACATTATACGCCGGCTTATAGGCGGGGTCGGCCCAATCGTGATGGCCGTTTATTCTTGAATGTGGCCACTGTAATTTCAAGAGTGGCTGTGGAAAATTCCAGTCGGCGCGGGGTCTAAATGCTTGGCCGGTTAGATTGATAACGCTTCCCCTGTCCCAGTCAGTGCATGTGTTCCAAAAAGCCGTTTGGGTACCTAGGCCGTGGTGAATGTCAATCGAAGTTCGTCTCTTGGGGTTTTGGCGTTAATGAAATTGCCTCGGGGTCACTGCCAGCATTTAAAAATAAATGGAATGGACTCTTCGTGCCAGTGACCTCATTAATATAACGCCATTTGTTGCGTGGGGTTATATAATATTGTGGATGTAAAACAGAGTTTCTTTAATTAGCCAAACTCGAACTTTGGCCGAGCTTGATGCCGCAATGGATTGCAACGGAGAATTCTCTGGTGTGGGAGGTAGGTCGTTAAAAAAGAAACGGGAGGCGCGTCAGCCTCCAAGTCGTCGAAACAGATCGCCTCGAAAGGAGACACAACGACCGTTGCCCTCAACCTTCCTTGTCTTGGATCTTGGCCTTGACATTGTCGATGGTGTCAGAGGGAGGTCCAGAGATACGCTAATTTGGGCACGGTTGGATCAAGGCATTTTGAGCCGCGGAGGCTTTTCAAACGACGTGCATTGGTTCGGGGCCTCCGCTGTATCAACGTGATTAATTCCGCTTTTCACCTTAGAAGTTAAAGATAGATATTGTAATGTTCGAACGCGGATTGCGTCTATGTAACAACTATTTGATCAAATAAAAAGTTTTATTTCAAACATTTGCGTCTTACTCTGGATTTTTTATATGCTTAGCTAAGCACCGTATTTCGAATGTTGGCATGTTTTGTTTCGTTTTGTTCGTGCCGAAGGGTGCTCCGAATTCGGAGGTATGATCTACCCTAGGGTGTTATGCGTCAGAGGCACTGCGAATTCGGAGTCTTAATCGGCCCGAAGACATCTTGCGCTGATGGTGGCTCTGTAACCAGCGTTTCGCTGCGGAGACTTTAGTCGGCCTTAAGGTGTCATGCACCAAAAGGGGGCTCTGAATTCGGAGGCTTAGTTTGGCCAATCGTGATATCCATGAAGGTTGCTCCGAATCCGGAGTCTTAGTCGGCCCGAAGACATCTTGCACCGATGGGGCTCCGTAACCGGCGTTTCACTACGGAGACTATAGTCGGCCCTAAGGTGTCATGCACCAAAAGGGGGCTCCAAATCCGGAGACTTGGTTTGGCCAATCGTGATATCCACGAAGGGCGCTCCGAATCTGGAGTCTTAGTCGGCCCTAAGGTGTCATGTACCAAAGGGGGCTCCGAATCCGGAGACTTTAATCGGCCTTAAGGTGTCATGCACCAAAAAGGGGGGGCTCCGAATCTGAAGACTTAGTTTGGCCAATCGTGATATCCACGAAGGGCGCTCCGAATCCAGAGTCTTAGTCGACTCAAAGGTGTCATGCACCAAAGGGGGCTCCGAATCCGGAGACTTTAATCGGCCCTAAGGTGTCATGCGGGCTCCGAATCCGGAGACTTTAATCGGCCCTAAGGTGTCATGCACCAAAAGGGGGCTCCGAATTTGGAGACTTTAATCGGCCCTAAGGTGTCATGCACCAAAAGGGAGCTCCAAATTCGGAGACTTGGTTTGGCCAATCATGATATCCATGAAGGGCGCTCCGAATCCGAAGGCTTAATCGGCCCTAAGGTGTCATGCACCAAAGGGGGCTCCGAATTCGGAGACTTAATGTGGCCAATCGTGATATCCACGAAGGGCGCTCCGAATCTGAAGTCTTAGTCGGCCCTAAGGTGTCATGCACCAAAGGGGGCTTCGAATCCAGAGACTTTAATCGGCCCTAAGGTGTCATGCACCAAAAAGGGGGGCTTCGAATCCGGAGACTTAGTTTGGCCAATCGTGATATCCATGAAGGGCGCTCCAGATTCGGAGTCTTAGTCGGCCCTAAGGTGTCATGCACTAAAGGGGGCTCCGAATCCGGAGACTTTAATCGGCCTTAAGGTGTCATGCACTAAAAGGGAGCTCCGAATCCGGAGACTTTAATCGGCCCTAAGGTGTCATGCACCAAATGGGGGCTCCAAATCCGGAGACTTGGTTTGGCCAATCGTGATATCCACGAAGGGCACTCCGAATCCAGAGGCTTAATCGGCCCTAAGGTGTCATGCACCAAAAGGGGCTCCGAATCCGGAGACTTAATGTGGCCAATCGTGATATCCACGAAGGGCGCTCCGAATCTAGAGGCTTAAGCAGCCCTAAGGTGTCATGCACCAAAAGGGGGCTTTGAATCGTCAACATGACGAGTGCTACAATGGGTTTGAGAAATGAATTGAGCGACGAAGAAAAATGGTTTGCATTGCAGAAGTGATATATATACAAGTATCAAAGCCCACAGGTCGGGTCAGTGATAGGGTTTTCATAAAATCTCTGCTTGTGCCGATTGCGGGGAGCCACAGATTTCTTCAATGCCATGGGCTGTCAGGAAGCTCACGAGCTAATGATAAGTGCTTGGAACGGCCTTCATAAAATGTAACCAGGTTCGCCCCATGATGACATTATACGGCGAAGGGAGCTTTACGACCAGGAATTCTACTTCGACCATTCTGGAGCCCGCTCGAACAGGTAGTATGATCTTCCCTAACAAGTACTCAGGATTCGTATTAAAGCCGAACAATGGGTGAGGCGCCAGAGACAAATCTGAATCGTTGAAGCCGAGTTTGATGAAAGTTTTGTAATACATAACCTCTGAAGTACTCCCTGGGTCTATGAGAATGCGTTCAATGGTGAATCGATTTACGCATAATTTGATGACCAACGGATCGATGTAGGAGGCTGTTGTGTCGCAAAGATCAGAGTCATTGAAAGCAATTGTCGGAGCTTCTCTGGGCCATTCGGTCGGAATACGTTGCTTTTAGGGGATTGGATGCGATTGAATTGTGTGCACGGTTGGGGATGCAGGCAGGCTGTAGATTATATGGATCACGCCGAGTGGAGCTGAGTCCTGCCTCAAGGCTAATGCCTTGACTGGCTTTCCCTGTCTCACGTACTGTTGCAGTCGGCCGTCTTGCACCAGTTCTTCCAGGTGATCCTTTAATGCGTAACAACTCTCGGTTTCGTGGTCGTGATCTTTGTGATACTCGCACCGCCTATCCCTTCTTCGCGTATCGGGTGGCCCCACCATCTTTGACGGCCATTTGAAGAATGGAAGGTGTTGGACTTTGGTCATTATTGCAGTGATTGGTTCTGACAACTCTGTGTATTTCTTGTCGGCACGCCTCGAGCACCTGCTGTCAACTTGTAGTTGTTCATTCGTCCGGTGGGAGCATTGATCGCTTGATTGGCGAGAGTCCCGCCTTTTGTCTCGTTTAGCACGTTACCGTGGCTCAGGGCTCGGAGGTGGCACGAAATTTATTGGTTGAGCAATTTCAAGGGGGGCCGTTTTGTTGGACATTTGTCCGACTTTTATTCTCAAGGCATCATCTTCCACTTTGCAATACTCTTCAACTTTCTTCATCAACGCCCAGACTATTTTGGCGGGTCTTCTAGTTAGGGAACTGCGAAGAGCACTGTCAGGATGTAGTCCCATTTTGAAGGCGGTGATGGCCATGGAGTTGTTGCAAGCGTCGTCGACGAGGTTGAAACACCCACAATAGTGCACCGAATACGCTCTGAGCGTTTCTCCTGACTAGATCTGCATAGCCCAGAGAGAGTCAGCCTGTTTCGGCTGTACCTCGTTGGTGATCAACCTGGCCCTAAAGGATTTCTGCAATTGATGGAAGCTTTTGATCGAAGCCGGCTCCAGCTTGTAATACCACCTGACAGCTAATGGCCCCAAGCTGCTGGGGAATATTCGGCACATGAGGGCTTCGTTGTTTGCATGCAATGTCATGGCCTTCTTGTAGTGACGGATATGATTAGTGGGGTCTGATTTTCCATCGTAAAGAGTGAATGACGGAGCTTTGAACTTCTTGGGCAGGGCCGTCCTTACAATCTGTCAGACAAAAGGATCGTGTTGGTCCTCTTCGTCTGAACTGCTTCTTCTGCGCTTGTTCCGTGTATGTAGACTCTTTTCAGAGGAGCTGGAAGTTTCGGATCATCCCTTCTTGTTGAGCTCCGTGGGTAATGAGTTGGAGTCGCTATCGGTATCCTTTGGTCGGGCTCGAGGTCGTTGTCCACCTGCCCTCGGAGGTCGTTCTGGATCTTGGCACACGGCTTCTCTGGATTTTGCTACTTCCAGGGCCAAATCTTGACGGAGACGTTCATTTTCAGCGATCATGTTCTCCAGCCTTTGTTCATTCTGCTTTGCTTGTTCCATGATCGCTTGCATTGTCTCTTGCGCTCAAGTCGTTGGTGAATCGAAGTTCAAGGCGCGTCTTGCAGCGATGGTTTCCTTTTCGAGCATATTTGCTGGAGTGAGGTCATCTCTCTGTGTGGTCTCGTCGGTGGCTATCGGAGGATCTTCAGTCACGCCTGCCATGGATGTATTTGAGTATTCCCACAGACAGCGCCAATTGTGGAGAAGTGGTTTGGAAATACTCTTCAGATCCTGGGAGACGCTAGTGATCCTCAGCTAGTCACCTGAAAAGATATAAATACTCCGGTCGGGGGTGCCGGAATTAGCACTCCGACGGACTAGTCAGTTTGGACACTTAGGATAGCTTGTTTACTAAGTTAAGTGAAGTGATTCTTACATACCTTTCTCAATCCATTGTTCCTGTATTTATACCTGTTCCTTTTGATCCTCGGGGCCAGGGCCTACTTTTTAATCATTGTCCTTTCTCTTATTCGGCTCTAAGGATCCACACTTATTCGGCACATATATTATATTCGGCTTCCCATTCTCGTAGGATACAGCCGATTAATATCAGTCTTCTAAGGTACGCACCTTCTGATTTTGCCATTTATTCGGCTCCCACAATTCATAACAAAAATTAGAGCTTTCTCCCATCTTTCTCAACATTGACCAAAAGGCTCAAATATAAAAAATGACCTCATTTGAGACCCAAAATACACATGTAATGGCCCAAAGAACAAAACCCTTCTTTAAACATTTGAAACCCTAACACCCAAAGTTACCCAACTTCAACATCATATCAAAATGACTAAAATTTTATATCAAAGACCATAAAAATGAGTAGTTATCCCTACCTTAAAAGATGAGACCAAAAGGAGAAGATGAAGAATTTCGAAATGCTCCAAATCCCAAGATTTTCGGATGGAAATGTAGCCCAAACCAAGCTCTACACTTTTTGTAAAGGAACTAAGGTAGGAGATCACCCAAACTAGATCAAACCTTAGAGAGAAGTTGAAGTTTAGAGTGAGGTGCTCTCCAATGGAGGTTTTGAAAAGTTAGAGAGAGAAAGGAAGTTGAAAAGTGATCCAAAAAGTCAAAATTGAGACTGATATAAAAGTCACATTGCTCCAGCATGGAACTCCCCGCTCGAGCGTTAGACACAGACTCACGCTCGAGCGTGAAAAGCACCACTCGAGCGTCGATTGCACACTTTCAGAAGTTTTGTAGACATGGTCCCCGCTCGAGCGTTAGACTCCTCGCTCGAATGGAGGAACAAAATCAAAAGGGCCCGCTCGAGCGTCAAAACTCCTGCTCGAGCGTACGACGACCTGTAAAA
This sequence comes from Camellia sinensis, assembly GCF_004153795.1. Classification (NCBI taxonomy): domain Eukaryota; kingdom Viridiplantae; phylum Streptophyta; class Magnoliopsida; order Ericales; family Theaceae; genus Camellia; species Camellia sinensis. The sequence goes on along the minus strand of NW_021025915.1, from coordinate 836,899 downwards.
AAAAAATACTGGGAGATGAATATTCACGCTCGAGCGTCAAAACGCCCGCTCGAGCGGAGAAGCAAAAACAAAGGGCCCGCTCGAGCGTCAAAAGCCCCGCTCGAGCGTGAAGGCCAAAATCTGGGCAACAACCTTGGGTTTCTAAACATAACCAACCTGTTCCAAACCTGCCCAACACAACCTAAGACTCAAATACAAAGAGTAAAGGATGAAATGAGAATAAGACAACAACATAACCACGGAACCAAGTTCGGAATACAATAAACAAAGGAAGGGAAAACCAGGATCGCTATAACCTCCCCCCCTTAAGGAATTTCGTCCCTGAAATTAAATACAAGTTTTCAAAAGCAAGATTTCTCAATTCTCAACAATATTACAATTCAATATATACCAACCCGACCCGTCACCGGTGATACCATCCCTTCTAAAGGGGCAAATTATAATATAAGTTACAACATGTATTATCCACATGCATTTCCTTGAAATTCCCCAATTTCAACACATATTCAATTACATATTCAATGCCAATAATATATTTCCATTTCTACAACAGAATTAACATATGCAATGCTAAGATAAACTTCCATTTTCCAAGCATATTCAACAATGCTTCCATAAATCAAAACACATACCATGTTTTATAACTTGAGAAATATTTAAAGCGTTTAAGGCTTATCAATATAAAATAAAACTCCCATTACACGGTTAAACATTAACAAACAAGTCCGAATATTTTTCTCGAACCTCCAACTCACATTCCCAAGTGGTTTCCTCCACTCCATGATGCTTCCACAAAACTTTCACCAAAGGTATCGTCTTGCCTCGCAAGACTTGTTCCCGCATATCCAAGACCCGCACCGGTCTCTCCTCATACGAGGCATCCTCATCAGCCTCTAAGTCAATCCAATCCAATACATGCGATGGATCCGGCTAGTACTTTCGAAGCATACTAACATGAAACACGTCATGTACCCCGGACAACTGCGGCGGTAAAGCTAAACGATAGGCGACCTCACCAATCCTCTCAAGGATCTCAAAAGGGCCTATAAACCGAGGGGACAACTTCCCACTCTTCCCAAATCTCATCAAACCCCGCCTAGGTGATATTTTCAAGAAGACATGATCGCCCACCTTAAATGCTAAAGGCCTCCTCCTACGGTTGGCATAACTCTTCTAGCGACTCTGGGCTGTAACAAGCCTCCTACGGATAAGCTCAACTTTCTCCGTCGTTTCCCTTACCAACTCCGGACCCAACAAAGGTGCATCACCCACCTCGGCCCAACAAACTGGAGATTTACACGGTCGGCCATACAAGGCCTCAAACTGTGTCATACCAATATTGGATTGAAAATTGTTGTTGTAGGCAAACTCCACCAAGGGCAAGTGCCTCTCCCATGACCCACTAAAGTCAAGAACACAACCTCGAAGCATATCCTCAAGGATCTGAATAGTACGCTCGGACTGCCCCTTAGTCTGAGGATGATAAGCCGTGCTAAAGGTCAATCTAGTGCCTAAGGCACTCTGCAAACTCTGCCATAACCTAGCGGTAAAATGCGGATCTCTATCTGAGACGATTGACACTGGGACCCCGTGCAACCTCACTATGTCCCGAATATACAAGTCGGCAAGATGATCTATCGAATCCTTCACGCGTATAGGAATAAAGTGCGCCGACTTAGTCAACCGGTCTACAACCACCCAAATAGCATCACTACCCCACTGAGTCCTGGGAAGACCTACAATGAAGTCCATAGTGACATGCTCCCATTTCCACTCGGCAATAGGCAAGGGTTGCAACAAACCCGCTGGCCTTTGATGCTCGGCCTTCACTTGTTGACAAGTAAGGCACTTAGACACAAACATTGCCACATCTTTCTCCATACCCCGCCAGCAAAACTGGCGACCTAAATCACGATACATCTTAGTGCCTCCCGGATGCACCGCAAGACGTGAATGGTGAAACTCTCGGAGTACCTCCTCTCGGCAAGACTCCGGCACAAATAAACGGTCTCGGTATCTCACACTCAGGTCGGGATACATAGCCAAGCCCTTTTCAACCTTCCCACTGGAGATCTTCTCTCGGAGGGATTCTACTTCAAGGTCACCTCTCTGTGCCTCTAACACTTGAGTCACAAGTGTAGGCTACGCAACAACAGAAAACAAGGCCGCAGCCTCAACGGATTCGCCCAGAAAGAAATCAAACTCGCCAAGTGCACCCAACATCTCCCACTCCCGGATGGCTATGCAAGCTACATCACTAATGGATTTCCTACTAAGGGCATCGGCCATAACATTGGCCTTTCCCGGGTGATAGTGCAACTCGAAATCATAATCCTCAATGAACTCCATCCACATCCTCTGCCTTAAATTCTAGTCTCTCTGTGTAAACAGGTACTTCAAACTCTTATGGTCTGAGAACACCTCGAACCTCTCACCATAAAAGGTAATGCCTCTAAATCTTTAAGGCAAAGATCACTGCTGCTAATTCTTGGTCATGGGTAGGGTAATTCCTTTCATGTATTTTCAACTACCGCGAGCCATAGGCTACTACTTTCCCCTCTTGCATCAACACACAACCCAAACCCTCTCATGAGGCATCACAATAAACCGCATAACCCAACCCTCTCTCTAGAATAATCAAAATCGGAGCGGTGGTCAATCTAACTTTCAACTCTTGGAACGACTTTTCACAAGTCTCACTCCATACAAATTTGACCCCTTTCCGCGTCAATCTAGTCAAACGGCGAAGCTAGTTTAGAGAAATCCTTCACAAATCGACGATAATACCCAGCTAATTCCAGAAAACTGCAGATCTCAAAAACACTCTTAGGCTGTGCCCAATCTTGCACTGCCTCAATCTTGGATGTATCAACAGACACTCCTTCCCCGAAGACTACATGGCCTAAGAATTTAACCTCTTTTAGCCAGACCTCACACTTCCCAAACTTGGCATACAACCTATGGGCTCTAAGAAACTCAAGCACCACTCTCAAGTGTTCCTCATGCTCCTCCTCAGACAGTGAATAAGTCAGAATGTCGTCCACGAAAACGACTACAAAATGATCTAAGAATTCCCGGAAGATCCGGTTCATCAAATCCATAAATACTGCCGGTGCATTGGTGAGCCCAAATGGCATCACCAGAAACTCATAGTGGCCATACCGCGTACGGAATGCCGTCTTTGGAATATCCTCCTCCCTGACCCTCAACTGGTGGTAACCTGATCTCAAATCTATCTTAGAGAAACAACGGGACCCATTCAACTGGTCAAACAGATCATCTATATGGGGCATAGGGTATTTATTCTTAACCGTTGCCCTATTCAACTTCTAGTAATCGATACAAAGTCTTAAGGCACCATCTTTCTTTTTAACAAAGAGGGCCGGTGCTCCCCACGGCGAAACACTATGGCGAACAAAACCCTTATCGAGCAACTCCTAGAGTTAAATCTTCAACTCACTCAATTCGGCTTGGGAAAAACGATAAGGTGCCATAGAAATCGGCGTCGTGCAGGGCACTAAATCAATGGAAAACTCCACCTTTCGATGTGGTGGCAAACTAACAAGATCCTCGGGAAAAACGTCCGAGTACTCACAAACCACTCTCGGCAATACAGTCTGGGTCTCATCACACTCACTACTCATAAAGCTAGCGAGGAGACCACTAAGCTCACTTCGCCCTCGCGGATCATACACTGGTGGCAATACACTACCAACCCGATCCCCCAAGAAATGGAAACAATCCCCACTCAAGGTACATACCGTGACCCTCTGGCAGTAACAATCAACAACAGCCTGGTATTACGATAACCAGTCCATATCCAAAATCACATCAAAACCCGACATAACCATAACTACAAATGAAAATGGAAGTCAGCGGTCGGCAACCTCTATGTCACAACCTCTACATCCTTGTTTCAAAATCAATTCGCCCCCAACAGGCGATACAACACATATAGGAGATGCTAACTGTGCCAACTCCAACCCCAAAACAGATGTAAATGTAGCAGATATAAAGGAATGGGATGCACCCGTATCAATCAACACATTGGCAACCGAGTTGTAAAACAAAAATGTACCTCTCACAACAGATGGAGCCGGTATAAGATCCTGCGCGGTAACAGCATACACGTGCCCAATAGGTCTTTGGTCAACCTGCTCATCTCTCGGAGCAAAAATTACTGCATAGACTGAGACGATGAAGCCGCCTGATTGGCCCTCGAGGCCTGAACAGACTGTGCTGACTGAGGATTCTGCGTCTGTCTCGAACCAGACGCACCGGGTGTGCCACCCAACTTTGGGCAGAACCTCTTCACGTGCCTTGTTTGACCACACTGGTAACAAGAGGATGACCGGCCTCTGCCCTGACTCTGGCTCTGAGGTCGAGCCAAAGATGAAGCTGCTCTCTGACCTCCTCCCCTCTGCGGGCAAGCTAGAGACTTGTGGCCCAGCTGACCACACTTGAAACAGGTAAAGTCTCCCTGGCTGCCTCTCCTAGAACCTGAACTCAGCACTAGAAAGGTAGATCTCACTAAAGCACCCTGGGACTGCTAAGGGTTAGAACCCCTCTGCCTCCTGCCATCTCCCCGGCTATCTTGACTCCTCTTGGAGCCCCTCATCCTCTCCTCCTCCTCCTGCATCATAGTCTCCATATGGGCTGCGGCATCCACAAGACGCCCGTACTCCCGGGTTATGGATCCCCCAACTTTGGTCTTGAGCCCGTGTCTCAGCTTCTTCTCGAACTCAAGACAACGACGTTCCTCAGACGCCACAAGCTCAGTTGCAAACCTGGATAAACTGGTAAAAGTGGTCTCAAACTCGGCCACTGGCATACTCAGTTGCTTAAGCTGACAAAACTGGTCCATCAGCTTCTCCCTGACAGCTGGAGATAAGAACTTCTCCTGCAAAGTATCTACAAAGGCCTCCCATGTGCCACCAATACGACCCCTCATGAACTTCCACCACTGACTCGCATCCCCCTTAAGCTAGAAAGATGCCAAGGTCACCTTCAATGCCCCGTCTTCGATGCCAAGCATCTCAAACGTCTTAGTCATCTGTTCCAACCACTCATCAGCCTTAAGTGGCTCTTTCGGATCACCGACAAACTAATCCGGATTTGACCGGAAAAACTCCCTCTTTAGAAAAGAAGGCCCTGCATCAACAACATGGGCCGGGACTTGATTCTCAGCTCTAAGAATGTCCATGGATTCCCTCAAAGCTCCTGCTATCTCGCGTGCTAAGGCGCCCATGGCTTGCTGACCTACTGGCTCGGCCATATTGGCCTGACCAACACCCTCCTGCTGTGTCGGAATCTCATCCAGTATAGGCATCTCCCGTCTTCTAGGCCTACCTCGCCTACCTCCACATCTTCGTCCTGACATCCTAATAAAGGTAACGAAGAACATTAACACATTCACAAATGTGCCAAAGCTATAACACTCGCGTCCTAGTACATTGGACAACTGTAATTCATTCCACGTAAGCACATAATCACATAAGCACTTACGAATTTCATTTCTGGATAATGACAGTCCCGAGGCGTTACTAGAGTTCCGGTTAGAAATAGCATTGATGAAGTGCTTTTCCAACAAGGCTCACAGAAACCCAAGGATTCAGTCAACATCCTAGAAATTAAATCCCGTACCCAAGTAGTCACATAAACATGGTATCACATAAGCGCATAACATTACACCTAAGTCTCTAACAAACGAGACGAACCCATTGTGATACTAATCACTTCCCGCGTACCCAAAGTATTTGAACCCGGTACGCCCTGATACCAAGTTGTAACGCCCTCAAAATAAACCATAAATCATACATTCTTAACATGATTAGACATAAGAGAGTAAAGCATTATTTCATTCATCAGAGTATTCATTTCAAAAGTATTACATGTTGACATCAAAAGTAAATGCCCTACGGGCTTACAACTTTCCAAGCCAACACTTGGTTACAAAAGAAGGGTACTAACTCTTAATACAAAATAAGCCTTGGCTTGATTTACATGTAATACACAATTAATCACAAAAAGGAAGCCTTCAGCTCCCACAACCTCCCAAGCTACATCCTTGGAGGCGGCATGTCGCCTATACCTGAAAATAATGTCCCATATAGGGTGAGCCAACGCCAAGTAGAGATATGCTAAACATAATATGGGCAATAACTAAAACATTAGCATTTGATAAATGTTTAACTGATAAAAACCAACATACAGTACAATCCAGTTCCATAATCCTTTACTAATCCAATTCTCAACTTATAAACACGGCTCAGAACCTGGCCAAACAACTTAAATGAGACTACATCTCATGCCAACAATACTTCAAACTGCCATTTTACGGAAATTGCGTCCGCGGGATTCGGCACCCATGTAAAATTATTTTCTAGTTGCCATTTTACGGAAATTCCATGTGCGGGACTCGGCACCCATGTATAAATATTTTCGAATTTGCCATTTTACAGAAATTTCATCCGCGGGACTCGGCACCCATGTATTCAAATACTAATCATATACAATGACCAATCAATACACATATTCGCTGTATTATTCCAACCGTCATACTCAATGACATACTCAAATTGATTAATTTTAATTCACCTAATCATCATGCAGTGCCTACAACAATCAAGACTATCCTCCACCGATAGCCCAAAACAGTTATTTCTAAACGGATAATAAATGTATCAACAGATAAATTATTAACAATTCTCAAGGGTGAGTGATTATTAAATCCAACTCCACCATTCTACTACATAATGAGCCAATTTCATTAATCCCAACTCAATTTCATATTTCCATAACATTCCCAAATTAATTATATAAATTAATTCATAACAAAAATTAGGGCTTTCTCCCCTCTTTCTCAACATTGACCAAAAGGCTCAAATATTCACAATGACCTCATTTGAGACCCAAAATACACATGTAATGGCCCAAAGAACAAAACCCTTCTTTAAACAATTGAAACCCTAACACCCAAAGTTACCCAACTTCAACATCATATCAAAATGACTAAAAGTTTATATCAAAGACCATAAAAATGAGTAGTTATCCCTACCTCAAAAGATGAGACCAAAAGGAGAAGATGAAGAATTTCGAAATGCTCCAAATCCCAAGATTTTCGGATGAAAATGTAGCCCAAGCCAAGCTCTACACTTTTTGTAAAGGAACTAAAGTAGGAGATCACCCAAACTAGATCAAACCCTGGAGAGAAGTTGAAGTTTAGAGTGAGGTGCTCTCCAATGAAGGTTTTGAAAAGTTAGAAAGAGAAAGGAAGTTGAAAAGTGATCCAAAAAGTCAAAATTCGGACTGATATAAAAGTCGCCCCGCTCGAGCGTGGAACTCCCCGCTTGAGCGTCAGACACAGACTCATGCTCGAGTGTCGATTGCACACTTTCAGAAGTTTTGCAGACATGGTCCCCGCTCGAGCGTCAGACTCGCCGCTCGAGCGAAGGAACAAAATCAAAAGGGCCCGCTCGAGCGTCAAAACTCCCGCTCGAGCATACGACGACCTGTAGAAAAAAAAATACTGGGAGATGAATATTCACGCTCGAGGGTCAAAACGCCCGCTCGAGCGGAGAAGCAAAAACAAAGGGCCCGCTCGAGCGTCAAAAACCCCGCTTGAATGTGAAGGCCAAAATCTGGGCAACAACCTTGGGTTTCTAAACACAACCAACCTGTTCCAAACCTGCCCAACACAACCTAAGACTCAAATACAAAGAGTAAAGGATGAAAATGAGAATAAGACAACAGCATAACCATGAAACCAGGTCCGGAATACACTAAACAAAGGAAGGGAAAATCGGGATCGCTATAAAACATATTCTGAAAATCAAACTAAATAAGGAGTTTGGCAATTTCTTTTAGTTGCTTGTTGCTTTAAAAAAATGATGCATTACCTTCTCTTTCTTTTTTTTTGGTTATGGAGAGAAGTTACTAGGCCCTTTTAAACTCTTGTTTTTGAGGGATAAAATGATCATATTACCCTTACCAAAGATGGGGTGCTTGTTAAGGGTAAAATGGACTTTGCACATTCCCTAATTATTTTTTTTAATTATCAAATATGACTATTTTAGCCAAACTAAATACAACTTTGGTTTGATTATTTAACAAAAATATGATTTTTTGTAGAGAGAGCCAAATAAAACCATTTTCCCTTGAAGCTATCTCGAGACTTTAGCTTGATAATTTTCTAATATATGTAAGGCGAAAAATTACGTAGTCAGAAAAAAATAATAATAATAATAATTGTGGGGATATATTTTCTGAGTACCAACACGTGGCCAAGGTGACGCCGACGTCTCAGCCAAGGTACCATGTGTCCTGGTCATGACGCGAAGGTTATCTCGTCATGGCCGAGGTTATCTCCGAAGATATCGAAATCTGAGATAAACAGATAAGGCACAAGAGTCCTAGAATGAGGAAGGACTTTAGCATGGATAAAGATAACACTCTTAGGGAGTTTATCTTTATCTTTTGCAGAGTCCAGGATAAGCATTGAGCAGAAGTCCATTGAAGCTAGGCTTCTGTGGGGACTAGGATTGAGGTAACTATAAAAGAAAGGCACCCCCGATAGGTCTAAGGTATGCAATTTATATTCTGAACAGTGAGTTTAGCATTATTGATTATCTTTGAGAGATATACTGACTTGATCGTCGGAGTGCCCCCGGGTGGACGAACCACCGCCGGAATCTTCTATTTCTGTTGCAGGTCAGACAGGTGCCATCTACTCTGCCAGTGCTCTCCAGCTGAATACTGAGTTGGCAGTGTGATCGGAAATTCACTCACACAATTTGGCACTGTCTGTGGGAAAGAAAGGAGAATAGATGGCCAACGACAAACAGAAGGATAAGGTTAGGAACAAAATCCCTGTTGGGAGTGGAAAACACATTGAACCAAACATGGAGAAAGATGGTCGCAATGAGGAGACTTAGAACCAGAATCACGGCAAGAAAGACGTCGGCCACGATGGCGACATGCCAAAGAAACCAGATCGAAACGGATACTACAACGAGGACGACCTCTAGGTATGGAAGGATAGATGCCTATGGAGGGACAAAGAGGTGAAAGAGATGGCAAATAAGTTGGCAGACCTGCAATCGGTCATCAATTTTATGATGCAAAATAACGTCATGCAGCCACTATTCCCGCTGCAAGACACGCCGATTCCAGCGGCCAATGCCTAGAAGGGAGGGCAGAAACCAATCCCAATAGCCCCTCAGCACACCAGGAGTGAAAAACACTTTCACCGACCTTCAAGGGAGGTCGGGCGAGGAGAGTCAAGAAGGGAAGAATCGCGGAGGACGCATCGCACCAAGGAAGCAGACCCTAGAGAACATTAGCATGTTCAAAGGTAGGAGCTATGTTTCAACACAACTCATGAAGAAAGGTCAAAAAGGACTCACAACGAAGCTGAGAGCAGTGCACCTAAAAGATTGAAATGAGGAGATAGCCAAGCTCCTAGGCGGACAAAGGAGGACTTGAAAGATTACCTCAAGAGGAAGCAACGGAATGCCGATGCTAAGGTAACCTCACCTGATAAGCCGAGAACACCATTCTCAGTAGAGCTAGATAAATTTGAGGCTCGAAGAGATTTAGTATGCCAAGGTTCCAAATATACGATGGTAAGTCAGACCCCAACTTTCACGTTGGATTATACTTGAACTCAATGGCATTGTATAGTGGGAACGAGTCGTTACCCTGCAAAGTGTTCCCCTTATCGTTCGGGGAGATTGCATCAGATTGGTTTCACAAACTGCCGAAAGGAAGCGTGAAGACCTGGGAAGGCCTGGCCGAGATGGTTGTGGCCAGGTTCGTAACAAACAAGCTGCATCCATTAAGAGTGGATGCATTAATGGCCTTAAAGATCAGTGAGGATGAAGGCCTTAGGGCCTATGCAAAAAGGTACTATGAGACGTTCAACCGAATACCAGAGTGTAATCAAGAGGTGGCGGTCGTATCTTTCAAGAACGGCCTAAAAGACGACTGTCCACTACGAAAATCTTTGGCAAAGACATTGCCAAAAAGCATGGAAGAGCTCATGGCTAGAATCGAGAAGTATGCCAGAGCTGAGGAAGATACATCGGGGACTAAGGAGACAAAGCAAGAAAAAGGAAACGACTCGCCAAAGCGAGGCCGAGGTAACAACGGATCTAGCAAGCAAGAGATAGGACTGAGGGCTACATAGGCAGTTACGATTGTGTTCTGAATCCCAATTCACAAAGTCCTGGACAAAATTCGGAACCAACCCTATTTCAGAGCACCGGCAAGGGCACCAGGAGAGTTTATGGGAAGAAACCTTGGCAGACATTGTGCTTACCACAATGAACATGGGCACATGACTTAGGGTTGTAGAGCCTTGAAAACACACTTAGAAGACCTGGTAAGGCAACGCCATCTGAGAGACCTTGTCAATGAGGCCAGGACAAGGGAAGAACATGCAAGATTGCCTCAGGCAACAGCAGCTCTGCCTCCTCCAGCACAGCAACCTCAAGCAGGAGGACCTCGGGTAATTAATGTAATTCACTCGAAGGTCAACGAAAACGAGATTCGGGGGGAGACCCAGAAGGTGAAACACCTACAGCATGTCTACCAAGTCATGGAGAAGAGACATCGGACAGAAGAGTGTCAAGGACCAGTAGTGTCCTTTACTGAAGCCAACCTTGAGATAGTGCAGCATCCACATAACGATGCCTTAGTAGTATCCCTCCAGGTTGGGGAATGCCAAGTGAAGTGAATCTTGATTGACCAAGGCAGCTCTTGTGATATCATATACGTCAGATGTTACAAGGAGCTTGGCCTTCACCCAGACGATATGGAGCAATCCAATAGCCCAATGGTTGGGTTCAATGGAACGCCGGCATGGCCACTGGGAACGACGAGCTTGGAGGTGCAGGCTGGCACCAAGAAGATAAAGACAGAGTTCACCATAATCGACACACCCTCTCCTTACATTATCATCTTGGGAAGGCCGTGGTTTCATGCGATGGGGGTTGTTCCCTCAACATTGCATCAACTATTACGATTCCCAACAGAACATGGGATAGAGGAGATCAGAGGAGATCAGCTGCAGGCAAAGAATTGCTCCATGGCAGCAATGAAATCCACCTGCAGCATACGAAAACCAGAGAAGGCAGAGATCGAAGGCGAGGACGTGGAGGTCCTAGAGGATGTCGGCAAGGAGCCAGCCGAGAAGAGTGAAGAAACACTGAAGAAAATCCTCATCCAGGAAGGGGATGAAGAACGCTTCTTTCTTCTCGGCTTGGGCTTGGCTGAAGAAGAGGAAAAAAAAGTTAGAAGCTTTTTTGAGAGCAAATATTGAGGTGTTTGCTTGGACGCCTTACGAAATGCCTGGCATTGACCCCGAGGTCACTTGCCATAAACTAAATGTTGATAGGTCGGCAAAACTCGTAATCCAACGAGCAAGAAGGCCGACGTTGATACACGTCAAAGTAGTGGAAGAGGAAGTAGATAGACTCCTAGAGGCCAGGGCCATTCGAGAGGTAAATTACTCGACATGGCTATCAAACACAGTGGTGGTGAAGAAAAAGAATGGTAAATTGAGGGTCTGCGTGGACTTTAGCAGCCTGAACAAGGCCTATCCCAAAGACAGTTTTTCTCTACCCAAGATTGACCAGCTGGTAGACGCCACTTCGGGGCATGGAAGGATGAGCTTCCTGGATTCCTATAGGGGATACCATCAGATAGCCATGCATCCCCCAGATAAGGAGAAGATTGCGTTTATCACCCCAAAAGGTCTGTACTGCTACACAGTGATGCCTTTTGGGTTAAAAAACACAGGAGCAACTTACCAAAGACTGGTAACCAAGATGTTCAAACACATGATTGGCGGAACGGTGGAAGTTTACATCGATGACATGGTTGTGAAGACCAAGGAACCTAAAGGTCATCTGGCCGACCTGAAAGCAATCTTTGACATCCTTAAAACATATCGGCTCCGACTCAATGCAGCGAAATGTGCAATTGGAGTGGGATCTAGCAAGTTTTTGGGATACCTGGTGACTAGAAGGGGCATTGAGGCTAGCCCAGATCAGATTAAGGCCATCTTGGAATTAAAGAGCCCCTAGCCAAGATCCGAGATGTGGACGTGAAGAACTTCATATGGAGGAACATCATCACCAGATTTGGGATTCCGAGAGCAATAGTTACTGACAATGGAACACAATTTGACAGTAAGCTAATCAAGAGCTTTTCTACAAAGTTCAAAATCAAGAATTACTTTTCCACCCCGAGTTTTCCTTAGAGCAATGGACAAGCAGAAGCAACAAACAAAGTCATCTTGGATGGAATTAAGAAGAGGTTGCAAGCAGCAAAGAGAAAATGGGTGGATGAACTGCCAAGTGTACTCTGTGCATATTGGACTACGCCAAGAAGATCAACAGGGAAATTCCCTTTTTCCATGGCTTATGGCACAGAAGCTGTCATTCCACTGGAGGTCAGCATCCCAGGGATCAGAACCCAGGGGATAGAGAACGAGACTAATGATGTACTCTTAACACGAGACCTGGATCTACTTGAAGAAAGAAGGGAGAGAGCTGCAATTCAGCTAGCAGCATACCAGCAGTAGCTTGCCAGGGCTTACAATAAAAGGGTTAACCCAAGGGAGTTCCAAGTCGGAGACTTAGTCTTGAGAAAAGTCGTCGGCAACAAGAAGGATCCCAGGGAGGGCAAGCTTGGCCCAAATTGGAAAGGACCCTACAGAATCACTTCGATATTGGGCAATAGGGCATATCGGCTTGAAGATAATGAGGGCAAAGAGTTGCCAAGACCCTGGAATACTTGTAATCTGAAATTTTTCTATCATTAGATTTTCCTTGTTTTTTGCTGATGTAATGAATAAAATTTTAACAGAATTCTTCTACATTTATGACTGATAAGATACTTGCCGATGTTTCTAGAATACATGTGTAATGAGAACCCAAGTGGAACTTAAGTTCACATTAGGGGGCAGAGAGTTGGAAAGCGGTTCTAACACACTTGTTGAAACTTAAAAAGTTTACAAGTTGAAGTTAAACCGAGATTATGTTTAACACTTGTTGAAACTTAAAAAGTTTACAAGATAAACTTAAACCGAGATTATGCTTAACACTTATTGAAGTTAAATCGTCAGTTTGTATAACCGAGGTGTGTCACCCCGAGAAGGTTGCACAAGATTCAAGTATATATTCTAAGTATGGAATCATACAAGAGCAAAAAAGGAAAGACAAACATGCAAGCATCCAAGAAAGAAAGAAGTTGTATTCATAAGAAGGCACATCGGCCATATGAAGAGTTCACATTGTCCTAAAAACAAAGAAGTACAAAGGGCAAAAAACAAAGGAAAAAGACGCCAAAATTAAGATTCTTCAGCATCATTAGTAGGCTGGGTCTGGATCTCGGAAGACTGCTGGGAGGGCATCTCGGCCATCTTCTCAGCCGCAAGATCAGCATCAATTTCTTGAAGGGTTTGATCAAGGCTCTTGTTGGCGAGAGGCACGTCCAATAATGCCTGCTCAGGGGTAGCTTCCTTGGGAACCTCATCACCCTCCTCATCTTGAGTCAAGTCTAGGACTTGCTCGTTCAGAGAAGGGGACTTGGTCCCAGCAACCTCCTTTGATTTCTTCACCAAGGTCTCCTCCTCGGACTCAGATTCGTCGTCGGATTGAGTTGGAATAGGAGGGAATGGAAGAGGAATGATGTCAGCGTTCCTGAGGGGCGAGTCCTCGGGGACTTCAAGCTTTTTTAGCAAAGTCATCCAACCAAGGGTAAAACCCTTGTTGCATGCTTGCTTTACTTGCTTTTCATAGTCTGCCGTGACATCGGCCACCCCCTCGTTGTACCCCTTCTGGTCGGCCTCCTTTAGCTCAGCGTCTTTGGTGGCCAAGGCATCCTGAAGTTCTTTTTGGGCTTGGGCCATCTTTTCCTCTGACTCTTTCCTCTGGGCCTCAAGAACCTTGTTAATGGCCTCAGCAGCACCTGCTTTTTCATCGGCATCGTCCTTAACTTTGATGGCGGCATCGTCCTTAGCTTTGATGGCAGCCTCGGCCTAGTCTTCCAACTTCTTCATTTTTTATTGTAAGCTTTTGTTGGCCTTTTGCAGACTGGCAACTTCTCTCTTCTTATCGGCCAGTTCTTTCTGGTTCTCAAAGGATTGAATTGAGAAGGAATGAGCATGCTGGATGGCCTGAAAGTGAACAAGACAAAAGTTATTAGAAAATTTTCTAAGTACAAGAAAGAAAGAAAAATGACCAAATAAAGACACTCACTTGGACAGAGCGCTGGAGCATTAGAGCATAGTTTTCATATTCACTCAACTCAGCGTTTTGGTCGAGATTGTCGGGAAGAAGCAGAGCAATACTAAGGGCAACACCGACATTAATGTCATCAGCGTTGTCGCTAGCCCTAACTGGCTTATCCTTCAGTGTGATTTGGGGAGCCCAGGGGGAATCCTACTTTCGAGACCCCGATGTGGTTATAGCGGATGACCTTGGCTACTTTGATTTTAGGGATTCGAATGGTTGGCCCTCGGCAGGCCTCTTTTCGGCGGCAGAATAGGACTCGTTACTCTCAGCCAATTTGGAGATTGGCAAGGTATCCTCAGTATCGACCTGAGTCACCTTTGCCTTTGGCTGAGCCTTCTTGATCCTTTTTGTCTTCGGCTTTGGCTGGGTTGGCGCTGATTAGGCATCAACTGAATCAGGAATATCGACCAAAAGATCCTTAGTAACTGCTTTTTAGCGGCCCATTTCAGCAGCAAAAACTGTTCGGCGTCGTCGACAGCGCTGGGATATTGGGATCAGATATGGAGCCGAAGTTGATGGCTGATCTGTTGGGTCAGAAGTTGATCCTTGATCTGGCCGAGATGAGGAGGCAGCTTGAGGAGTTGTAGTGGAAGGCAGAGAAAGGCTTTTCTTCTTTTTCTTAGGGACGTCGGGAAGAGCTGACTTGTAGGTAGGAATGAAATTGAGTAGAAAAGGGGCCTTCCATTTGAGGATTGGCAAATCCAACAGTTTCCTCAAGCCTTTGCTGGGAAAGAAAGACTGACAGAAGCCCTTTGGTGGCTGAGGAAGAGCTGCAAGAAAAGCAGACATTAGAAACAAATAGAGTATTGAAGATTTTAAAACAAACAAGTTAATATGGACACAGGGCTCTTACCATTGCCCTCTACAAAAATTGTTCGAGGAAGAGGGTAAAGATGGAGGTCCTCATCTGGAGCGAACTCCCAGTTCCTCGAGGTAATGAAGTAGTCGTTTCCAACTCCCTTGTTGGAGTCTGGAAGGTCAGCTACGATTTTGTACTCTGTAGATCTCGGCTTGAGGTAGTAAACGTAGCCCGTATCTTTTTTGAGGCCACACATGGTATAGTAAACCTGGATATCGGCTAAGGTAATCCTAACAGTTTCTTGTTTGACTAAGGCTATGATGCCATTAATAACTCGGTAGGAGTTGATGACAAGCTGCATTGGGTTCAACTTATAATAATGAATGATCTCACGAAAAAGGATATTGAGTGGGAGCCGAAGTCCACACTCGATGAAAGCTACAACATGAAGGGACATGGAATCAACTGTGGGCATGATAGAGTCATCCTCCCCAGCCAGCCTCGGATGAACATCGACCGGGATGTCAAACTCCTGCCTAAAGTGCTCTAATTTGCTAGGGGTATCTACCCTATGCTTCCACATACCCATAACGACGGCTTGAATTAGAAGAGCTGGACTTTAGAAAAAGGGAGCTTTGAGAAATGGATATTAGGACCTCGGCAAAAACCTAAGTATGTGCTGGGTAAGAATTTGTGGAAATAGTTTTAGTTTTTCCTAAAAGTCGTGGGTTCTACAAACAAATCCCAAACCTAGATTTATAGAAACGAAGCTCAAAGGCACGAATCTGGAAAAGTCACAAGAAAACAAAAATAGGTAATGCGATTCAGAGTCAAGAACAGTGAAAGATCATCAAGAAACACAAGACAGGTGTAGCAGACCAAGAACAGTGGCAACAGTCAACAAATGTGTGAACAGTGTGAATTCGAGAATGAATGAGGCAAAACAGAATCACAGAACAAACTTGTGGTGGAAAACAAGATACAAGATGAAGCATCAAAAATATGAACAAGATTGCAAAACAGTAGAGTTCAACAAAGCAAAACAAAAAACTGAAAATCAAGGAGGAACGATGACTTACCAGAAAAAGGAAGCCGATGTTGAGTTCGCCGAAGTCAGACGAACGGTAGCAGCAAAGAAGAGTAGTAAGAGTCTCACCGGAGGAGGTGAACAATGGTGGTAGCAGAACTTGAAAGCTTGGAACAATGGAAGATTTGAAAAGGCTAGAAAGAGAGAGAGAGCTTCTGAAACAATGTAAAGTGGAAAGACGGGGGAAAGAAACAAGTTTTGTCAAAACTTGAAACGGCGGCAAAAAGGGCAATTAATGCGCCTGGAACAACGAATGCATCAGACGGCGCATGTAGGCGCAAGACGACTTGCAAACGCGTCCGGAGTACGATCCAGTAAGGGGAAGGCCCGTGGCTAAAACGGTTGAGTTATTGTGTATAAGAACTCATACGCTTAAGAAGAGCTCTTGGGAACCTTGTTCCTTAAAGAGACATGTCGGCCTTAACAGTGATCTTGGCTGAGATACTTTAAGCCGACGTACTGGCAGGAAGTACCGATATAGGTTCCATTACCTCAGAATGCTGAGCTAATAGAACCTAGGGGGCAGTTGTGGGGATATATTTTATGAGTACCAACACGTGGCCAAGGTAACGCTGACGTCTCAGCTGAGGTGCCGCGTGTCCTGGTCATGACGCTGAGATTATCTCGTCAAGGCCGAGGTTATCTCCGAAGATATCGGAATCCGAGATAAGCGGATAAGGCACAAGAGTTCTAGAATGAGGAAAGATTTTAGCATGGATAAGGATAACACTCTTAGGGAGTTTATCTTTATCTCTTGGAGAGTCCAGGATAAGCACTGAGCAGAAGTCCATTGAAGCTAGGCTTCTGTAGGGACTAGGATTGAGGTAACTATAAAAGAAAGGCACCCCCGATGGGTCTAAGGTACGCAATTTATATTCTGAACAGTGAGTTTAGCACTATTGATTATTTTGAGAGATATACTGACTTGATCGTCAGAGTGCCCCCGGGTGGACGAACCATCGCCGAAATCTTCTCTTTATGTTGCAGGTCAGACAGGTGCCATCTATTCTACCAGTGCTCTCCAGCTGAATACTGAGTTGGCAGTGTGATCAGAAATTCACTCACATAATAATAATAATAATAATAATAATAATAATAATAATAATAATAATAATAATAATAATAGGGATGAAACTCTAAACACCCCATGAGAGAAAAAAAACGAAACAAAAAAATTACCACTATAGTTAAACATGCATGTATACATATACCACCAAAATTCAAATTTTCCTACAATTATAGCAAAAATTTTCATGGTACTATGCTTTTCCCACAAATGGTTCCTACTAGTTTGAATTCTTTGTTAGAGTGTATGATTGTGTTATATGAATGGTCTTATATGTGGTTACATCGAAAAGTGTATTATAATGTTGATGTTAAATAGCAATCTTGTCTTTTTGCTTTCGTTAAGCCAAACAAGGTTTAATGCTTTGATAACAAGTTTAAATTGGGCAACCAAATTGGAAAAAAAATATTTTAGATGAGAAATATATAATGCACTTGGGTTGAATTGGGTTTTAAATTTAAAGAAAATAATATATATATATATATATATATTAAATGCAATAAAATATAATAAACAAAATTTAATGTGTATTCGTTCAAATTCCCAATGTAATGCCATTTTTTTTTTCTTTTCTTTTCAAATGGTTGAAATGTTTTATTGATAGACCAAACAATAGAAATAAGAAATCAACAAAAACTTGCATTACTCTGCAAAGCAGAAGATAGCCAAAGGGGGGCAAAGGGAAACAATGCTACTAGTAATGCTCAAATATTAGATGATGAACAAACAAGCTAAGGTGAGATTTGGTAATTAGTTTTTAATAACTTTTATTATTATTATTATTATTTTATAATTAAAAAAAGCTAATGTATTTGATAATAGTTTGATAAGTTACTTTTTATGAAAAAGAAATTGTGGATCTTTTCAAAATTTTGCTGTAGTTAAAATTACCATATTACCTTTGTAGTGTTGCTCTTATTAATATAACCAAAAAGATAAAATGAAATTTCTCAAACAATTAAGGGTAAAATCATTTTTACACAATCTACAGAATTTTTCAAAAAAACATTTTTTATGGAGAAGTTATTTATTTAGCTAAACAAAATAGACTTTTTAAATTTTGCGTTGTAGTTAAAATTACCATATTACCCTTGTAGTGTTGCTCTTATTAATATAACCAAAAAGATAAAATAAAATTTCTCAAACTATGAAGGGTAATCATTTTTACACAATCTGCAAAATTTTTCAACAAAAACATTTTTTAGGGAGAAGTTATTTATTTAGCTAAACAAAATAGACTTTTTAAATTTTGCGTTGTAGTTAAAATTACCATATTACCCTTGTAGTGTTGCTCTTATTAATATAACCAAAAAGATAAAATAAAATTTCTCAAACTATGAAGGGTAATCATTTTTACACAATCTGCAAAATTTTTCAACAAAAACATTTTTTAGGGAGAAGTTATTTATTTAGCTAAACAAAATAGACTTTTTAAATTTTGCGTTGTAGTTAAAATTACCATATTACCCTTGTAGTGTTGCTCTTATTAATATAACCAAAAAGATAAAATAAAATTTCTCAAACTATGAAGGGTAATCATTTTTACACAATCTGCAAAATTTTTCAACAAAAACATTTTTTAGGGAGAAGTTATTTATTTAGCTAAACAAAATAGACTTTTTAAATTTTGCGTTGTAGTTAAAATTACCATATTACCCTTGTAGTGTTGCTCTTATTAATATAACCAAAAAGATAAAATAAAATTTCTCAAACTATGAAGGGTAATCATTTTTACACAATCTGCAAAATTTTTCAACAAAAACATTTTTTAGGGAGAAGTTATTTATTTAGCTAAACAAAATAGACTTTTTAAATTTTGCGTTGTAGTTAAAATTACCATATTACCCTTGTAGTGTTGCTCTTATTAATATAACCAAAAAGATAAAATAAAATTTCTCAAACTATGAAGGGTAATCATTTTTACACAATCTGCAAAATTTTTCAACAAAAACATTTTTTAGGGAGAAGTTATTTATTTAGCTAAACAAAATAGACTTTTTAAATTTTGCGTTGTAGTTAAAATTACCATATTACCCTTGTAGTGTTGCTCTTATTAATATAACCAAAAAGATAAAATAAAATTTCTCAAACTATGAAGGGTAATCATTTTTACACAATCTGCAAAATTTTTCAACAAAAACATTTTTTAGGGAGAAGTTATTTATTTAGCTAAACAAAATAGACTTTTTAAATTTTGCGTTGTAGTTAAAATTACCATATTACCCTTGTAGTGTTGCTCTTATTAATATAACCAAAAAGATAAAATAAAATTTCTCAAACTATGAAGGGTAATCATTTTTACACAATCTGCAAAATTTTGATAATCACGCTTCCGTTTAACCGTTCATCAATGGATTCAGGTATGTCATTTTGTCTTGATTTCTTGATAATACACATGGTAAATGATCCAAAGTGTAAGGTTTATGTTCTGAAATTTATGTTTACAATTTAAACCATAAACAAATAGGCATATTTGACTTGG
This sequence comes from Camellia sinensis, assembly GCF_004153795.1. Classification (NCBI taxonomy): domain Eukaryota; kingdom Viridiplantae; phylum Streptophyta; class Magnoliopsida; order Ericales; family Theaceae; genus Camellia; species Camellia sinensis. Next base: position 817,165 of record NW_021025915.1, on the reverse strand, counting down.
AGGAAAATGTTTTTGGAGCTCTAATTTATGAGTTTAACTATCTTTGTTGTTTTCACATATATGATTTTAATCTAATAAAACTCATCAACTAATTTCATTATTATGATTTTATAGATTAGAAAAATAACAATAATCATAAAGCATTACAAAAATTCCTAAAATTAAAAGGCTTTTTTTGTTCATTTATTTATTTATTACTGTTTGTATATATAATACATACAAAATTATTCATTATTTTATACGAGTCAAATTCAAGTTTATTTAACAATTTATGCCAACTCAACTAATTTATTATTAATTAATGGTTAACCATAATTTTAATGGTCGAACAATAAGATGAAGGGTGGAGGCAACTTGAGATTAGAGAAGAGAGGTTGTAGGTAGAGGTAGGGGTTGGGGTAGAAGTCGACTTGGGGGAAAGAAAGATAAGAAAATGAAGTTAAAAGTAAGGGTGATCGTGTAGTAAATGTGCTTTAAATAAGAGTCGATGCAGTCAACAAAAAAAAGATGAAAATTAGAGAGATGATGATTGGTGAAGGGTGGAGACTTGACAAGTGTTATAAGGGGAAGTAATATCATGCTACTCTTAGAAACTGATAGGTGACAAATTTACAACGTATAAGATAGTCGTATCTATAATCATTTAATAAAGACAACCATAGACAAATTTTTTCACAATAACTCATTTTAAATCACAAAATCCCGTGCATAACACGGGCAATATGCTAGTATCAATATGTATAAGGAAAAGGGACTTTTTAGTGAGAAGCTTTCTAGGAGTTCCAAATTCTCATTATAATTTCCTTGATTTTCTTAATTTAAATAATTACTTTTATTTGATAATCCCACATCGGAAAAAGAAGAAAAAAAAATGAGTTATTTTACTCATATAAAGAGAAAGAGCGAAGAAGATGGGCATCTGACTTAGGAGTGCAGAGCCCTGAAGGCACATCTGGAAGACCTGGTAAGGTAAGGTCATTTAAGGAACCTTATAGAAGAGGCCAGGATAAGGGAAGAACAAGCAAGACTGCCTCAAGCACCGGCAGTACTCTTTCTTAATTTCGTCATTTTTTTTTTCTTCTTCTTCTTCCAATTCTTCTTCTTCTTCTTCGCCAAAAGTACAAATTTCGTCACCAAAAGAATCGGCAACAAATATACAATTTGTTGCCAAAGGCCTGTCACTAAAAGTATTGGCGACGAAATCAGAAATTGTCACCATATGTAGACATTTAGCGACAAGCAAAATTGGTTGCCAAAAATCATATATTTTGTTGCTATAAAATTACAATTTGTTGCTAAAAGGTTAAAATTTGGATAGGCTATGTAGTTTTAGCGACATATAAATGCGTTGCCAAAAGTTCTATTTAACGACAAAATTAACTTGGTCGCTAAAAATCACATTTTTAGCGACGAGTAAGTTTTGGTTACTAAAAGTTCTTGGAATAACAACTAACTTTTAGCGACAAAAACAATATGTTGACGCCAAATATATTAACAGCGACCAAAATACCACCTGTCACGAAAAATTCAGTACACAATTTTGATTTTAATAATTTTCCTGTTCAAAATAATCCAAAACACCTGTTTTCCTGTGCACAATATATACACATATGTAATGTAAATAATAATATACTTGTGCAAGACATTCATACTAATTCGAAATTAATCCCAATAAACATAATTACAATTCTCTGACAATCTAAAACATGCATGCCAAAGTACTTACAAACTACTAACATCAAACTCATAAATACATTACCAAATCCTATGTCAAAATATTTTCAAAATTACAACCAAATATTTTGATGTTAAACATCTAACCAACCAGTCATTTACTAAAATCCTATGTCAAAATATTTGCAAAAACACAACACCAAATATTTTGATGCTAAACATTTAATCCATAAATCATTTACCAAAATCCTATGTCAAAATATTTCCAAAAACACAAAACCAAATCTTTTGATGCTGCCCAAACTATTTTCCACCATTGCCAATCTGTCACATGAAAAAAGAAAAAACAATATTAGATTGACAAAAAAAAAAAACTTCGATATGAGCTTCACAATTTTTATTTTAATTTTGTAACGGGAAGTCCAATCGGGTGCTGTTTGCTCATACAAGTTTGCTCATACACGTCTATTTAGGCTTGAACAAGCTGCTCGTGCCAAGTTTCGGTGGTTTCAGTGGTCATTTTGCAATTTCGGCCCCCGAACGGGCCCTTTAAGTCTTGTGTTTTACATTTTTTCTTGTAATTTTCCAACCAGAAATCCAATCAAGATCCCGTTTGTTCCTACAAGTCTATTTAGGTTTGAACAAGTTGTCCGTGCCAAGTTTTGGTAGTTTTGGTTGTCATTTCGCAATTTCGGCTCCTGAACGAGCCTTTTAAATCTTGTGTATCACAATTTTCCTTCTAATTTTCTAACCGGAGATCCAATAGAGGTCCCGTTTGTTCCTACAAGTCTATTAAGGCTTGAAAAGGCTGTCCGTGCCAAGTTTTGGTGGTTTTGGTGCTCATTTTGAAATTTCGGCGCCCGAACGGGCCTTTTAAGTCTTGTGTTTTACATTTTTTCTTCTAATTTTTTAACCGGAAATCCAATCGAGGTCCCGTTTGTTCCTATAAGTCTATATAGGCTTGAACAAGCTATCCGTGCCAAGTTTCAATGGTTTCGATGGTCATTTCGCAATTTCAGCCCCCGAATGGGCCTTTTAAGTCTTGTGTTTTACAATTTTCCATCTAATTTTCTAACCGGAGATCCAATTGAGGTCCCGTTTGTTCCTACAAGTCTATTTAGGCTTGAACAAGCTGTCCGTGCCAAGTTTCGGTGGTTTCGGTGGTCATTTCGTAATTTCGGACCCCTAACGGGCCTTTTAAGTCTTGTGTTTTACAATTTTCCTTCTAATTTTCTAACCGGAGATCCAATCGAGGTCTCGATTGTTCAACACAACCAGACATATTAAATGAAATAATTGTAATGATTTGAAAAGTAAATTATGAAAAATATACTTACAAAAGTGTTTGTCAATAAGATTCCTCTAATGAATAATCATTTTCATCAACCTGCATGCCTGCCTAATCCTTGGTCATCCTCATAAACTTCTCAATATCTTCAAATCTTTTGTTTTGCATTTCAATCATTTTAGCTTGCTCTTGTGCTACCAGGTTCTGGGCTGCAATTTGTTCTTGCTGCACCTTGGACAAATTCTTCAATGACTCTAGTTCTTTTTGTAGGCTCGAAACCACCTCAGTATGTGCTTGTGCAATAACAGAAGATCTAGATGATGATGCTTTTGGACCAACTCCAAAGCCTTTTAAGTATCCCAATTTCTTTCCAAGAATCTCGATTGACAGCTGCTCCTGAGTTAAAGGTATTGCCCCAGGCTCTAAAGACTCTTCATGTTGCTTTTTTAAAGCTTCCTATTAATTTGTAAACAACTTCAACAAATACCATCATTTACATAAATATGTAACTCTATTAATTGGCATACTTACATGTAATTGACCACATATTGGGGCTACCCAATCCGACTTTCTCTTGCTCCAATGGGAATCTTTGTAGAAGTCTACAAAGTTAGTCTTCTCGGTAACCTAATTTCATTTAAAAGTAAGCATACATAATTAATTTCAATCATTATGTTAGATATAATAAATTCATCACCTGTTTATACATTGCAGCTTGAAATGACTTGGAGCCCATAGTATGATTATATGGTAACCTCGCTCGACTATCCCTTGCTTTTTTAGCCAAGTTGTGCAAAATTAATTGATTAGTAAAATTAAATTGAAATTACAATATGATTCTTTAAATTAGAAAATTTTACCTGATAATCGCCATCAAGCCATACATGATCGATCATGTATACCCAAGCCTCAGAATTGACCCCTTTGTATGGTTTACTATAAGGGTCAACACCAAAAGGATTCCATTTTACAGTATCACCACAAACATAGTATGCTTTCGAAATACACAATCATTATCTATACAAACAGAACTAATCAGAAAAATGGATTTAAACTCTTTTATATACATAAAATTTGATCACAGAATAAGGCACAACTCACATATGGGGTGAGACTTACACATTTGATAGGTCTCACTGTGCACTTTGAATTTTTTATTAAAATTTAAATAGACAATGTTTAGTTAAAATATATATAGTGTTTGGTGCAATTTATTGCTTACTAAAAATAAAAAATTATTTAAAGTGAAACTAAACAAAACCATTCTTAATGTTAGAGTTTAAATTTCCTTATTTTAAACTAAAAATCATACTTAACTACAAAAATGTATTAAGAATATTAAATTTTACATCTCAAACTTTGCATTCTGGTGCTTTAATAACCTAAGACTTTTGCTAATGCACCAATTAATGGCCTTTAATGTGAGGTTATTATCATTTGGTGCAACAAAAGGATACCCTTTTACAGCATCACCACAAACATAGTATGCTTTCGAAATACACAATTATTATCTATACAAACAGAACTAATCAGAAAAGTGGATTTAAACTCTTTTATATACATAAAATTTGATCACAGAATAAGGCACAACTCACATATGGGGTGAGACTTACACATTTGATAGGTCTCACTGTGCACTTTGAATTTTTTATTAAAATTTAAATAGACAATGTTCAGTTAAAATATATATATAGTGTTTGGTGCAATTTATTGCATACTAAAAATAAAAACAAAAGTCAAAACAGCTTTCCTAAACTTTGAGATAATCAATTTTTGTTTCAACTTATTTAAACTATGAATAATTCTACCTATACTACAAACTTACTAAAAATCTTACCGAAAATATAATAGGCCAAATGTGATTGGTTGTTAAAAAATTAATGATATTAATCATCCAATGATATTTGAACATATATGTTTTTAGTAATATTGTTAGCAAGACTTTAAATAGACGCAGCATTGCTCTTAAACTATTCTTACCTAATAAACTATAAACAGAAACTACACAAAACAGTTTAAATTGACTCTGAAAATCAACTAAAAAAAAAAATTCACAAATCATCCAAAACATAATTCTTTTTCATTTCATAAAAAAAATTAAAAAATCAACAAAAATAGTCAAGTTGCTAAATGACGTATCTAGTCCCATTTTTTTGACAACCAGACTTATTAAATTTAATAAGGTTATATAGTTTCAAGATCATAGGTGTAGAAACTAAAATGACTAACTTGATAAATAAATTAAAAATGCCCTAAAATATAGTCAAAGCTTACTTGATGTAGTAATTGCCCCCAACGAATGATTGCAGCTTTTTTTATCTCTTCGCATTAGCTAATAACCTATAACATTTGAATTGTAAATCAAAGTTTAAATTAAAATCGCACTATACATGAAATTAATGTAGAGTGGACATGAAACGAATGTTATATGATCAAATTATTAATAATACAAATAATGATCAGTTAACTTAAACTTATATTTAAATATAATAATACAGATAATGACCAGTTAGCCTAAATTTATATTTAAATATATCTTTGCAATCTCTTTAATTTTTAGTCTTACCATCAAATAAAAATTAAGTTAGATTGCGATTTTTACCATCAAATAAAAATTAAGTTAGATTGCGATTAAAAATTAATTTTTAGTCTTACCATCAAATAAAAATCCGATGAGTCAAACAAACATCTCAAGTAATTTGTTAAAGAGGAGGTGAAAAATGAATTAGCGAAGGAATCAAACAACACACCAAAGTTAAAAGAGCATAAAACCCAAATGCTCTCCAAAACCTTACTTCTTTGGCTAGTTCCTGCAAGATCTCTATGTCAGATGCTCACTCCGAATATTAAGAAATGCAATCTGAATATGGATCTAGCAACCTCCAAAAGCAGACTTGTCTTTGATTAAAAATTAAGGTAAACAATCCAACAAAAGGATATGAAAACTGGTGGCTGAGTCTCCACTAACCACCAAGAAGGAAATAACACTACCTACAGAAGCTACTCAGCAGAAGGAGCTAAAAAATCTCAGTTCAAACAAAAGCATGATGTAATAAACTTAACTTGAATGTGGGGCAAAGGAAGCTTAAGGGCTTGTTAAAGAAGGCGACAAGGGCCATCAAAATGAAGAAAGCAAATGACATGTTCTTAGAGGCAATTGCCACAGGATTAAAAACATATAACAGTATTACCAAGTAAAGTTAACAGATAATAATCAGATTGGCCATATTGATAGAAAAATAATAGCGGGAAAGAAAAATGAGCAAGGATAGGTGGAAGAACACTCTTGATACACCATACGTCCGGCCTATTTTGTGAAGTAAGAAAAAAGACAACATTTTGATTTTTTCAAAAAACGTGGAAAAAAGTAGTAAAGAAGTGATATGACCCAAATAAACCAATAAGTTTACTTTTTTTTTAATTGCCAAAATAGACTAAATGATAACCACTAGAAAATCAGCATGACTATGAAATCGAAGCTGAGCTGATCCTATCTGACATAGGCAACGTTTAAATTATAATAGAGTGGAGCGTGCTAATTTTTGTCACTAGCATTTGGCACTTAAAAACTCCCTGGGAAATACACATTATGAATCCGGTATAGGATTCCAAATTTGTTTAACTTATAACAATATGTTTATAGAAAAGCAAGGATTAATAATTTACAAAATTTAGAGTGTTCAATGTTCCAACACGAAAGAAGGATTAATAATTTACAAAATTCAGAGAGTTCAATGTTCCAACATGAAAGGTGTACTGAGTTGCAGATATTTCTCAAGGCTTCAGGTCCATATTTTTTGAGGATTTCAACTTTTTGGCGTAACTTAGAAAGACAAGAAAATATGGTCTAACAATTAGATGGAATTCAAAAACCAATACAAACACAAAAAATGAAATCAACATGAACCAAAATAAAACAGAATTACGTACAAAAAATGGTTGAGTCATCTAACAGTAGTGTCTTGCCTAAAATTCAAAGTGAAATTTGATCGAAATTCATCAGAAAATTTCCAAGCAGAGCAATGCAAACAGTCAGTTGATCTAATGTGTGTGTGAGAGAGAGAGAGAGAGAGAGAGAGAGAGAGAGGAGAAGAAGAAGAAGAAGAAGAATTGGAAGCGAAGAATGAAGGACTACTGCCGGTGGTCTTGTGTGAAACGTGAGAGACACCAAGAGTCAGTAGATCGTGAAGGAGAGACTCAGTCACGAAACTACTATACCCTCCTGAACCAGCTAATCAATACCCAAAATTATAATATCAGTCCCCAAAAAATACAAAATCATAATATCAGTCCCAAAATCCAAAAATCAGTTCCAAAATCAGTCCGAAATTCAGAATATACCAATCCCGAAAATCAGTTCCAAAATCAGTCTAAAAATTAGAATATATCAGACCCGAAAATCACAATATCAATTCGAAAATCACAATATCAGTCCGAAAAATCAAAATATCAGTCCGAAAAATTAGATTGATGACAAAGAAGAAAAAAAGGAAGATGAGAGAGTGTAAGAGAGTGAGGGAAAAATCAGTCCCAATATCAATGTCGTGTTCTGTTCTGCAATGCCGAACAAGAGAATGAAATTGATGATAAAGAAGAAAGAGAGGAAGATGAGACTGTGAGAGAGTAAGAGTGAGAGAGAGAAGGAGAGGGAGAAGGAAAGAGACACGAAGAAGAAGGAGAGAAGACATACCTACATACCTCTTTGTCTTCTGTTATGCCGCTTCAGGTTGTGGAATGAGAAGACGAAGAAGACTCATTTTAGGTCAATCTTGTTTATTCACCTAAAGGTCATTAAAAAAAAAGACAGATTCAAAATGACGTCGTTTTGACAATATATTTATTGGCGACGAAAATAATTATGTTGCCATAAATATTATTCATCTTTCAGCAACTATTTTAATTCCGTCGCCAAAAAGTCACAATTGGCGACAAACAGTTTCGTCGCCATATATTAATTTCGTCGCCAAAACTTTTTTAGCACTCCCGTGCAAAAAATTAAATTGGCGCCAACCCTTTTTGGCGACCAATTGAGATATTTGTTGCTAATAGTGTATTTTTTGGTGACCAACACATATATTGTCGCCAAAAACATACAATTGGCAACTAAATTCAATTTGGTTGCTAAAAAACGTCGCCAAAAATGCTTTTTGTTGTAATGTAAGGAGCCTTGTGAGAATTTCAATATCTCATATTAATTTTCTTGATTTTCTTAATTTTAAACAATTAAGAAAATTTTCATTGGCTAACTTTTATTTGATAATCTCACATTGAGAAAAGAAAAAAAAAATGAATTATTTAGGTTGGGATTGTTTAGGTTAGAAGCTTTTATCATAGTTTAGATTGATGGTTCACCAAACTGCACGGTGAAAATATGTCTCTCTAATAGGAAGCCAACTTATAAAATGTAAAGCCTTTTTTTTTTAATAATTAATGTTATTATTTTTATAATAAAAAGGTTTCGAAATTTGGAAGTCGTCACCCATCTCTCCCAATTGAGTCCATCTTACTTGCATGACTACAATTAATTATATTTTTAAAACAATATTTTGCTCCAAATGTGATGATGCAAGTTGATTCCACGATTATGGCCACATAGATGACAATGTAACAAGGCACCTGTCGGAGAGAAGAATAGGTCAGTTGATTGATTTTGATTTATTTTCAGTTTTTATTAGCAATATTCTGAACAAATTAAAGTTCGATTTACTTTGAGTAAGACTATCATTTATAATCACGTAATTCTATTATATTTAATTTTTAAAAATAAATAATATATATAATTTTATAAATAGATCATATATTTTTATTAAAGATAAATATATTGAAATCACATGAACATGACTTTAGAATGAATTTGATTTTGTTTTTTAATATGCATATGAGTTTACAAAATGATCGAGTATAATAAATTCACCAACCTAAACTATGCCTCTTTAATTCCCACTAGTTAGGTTCCATTTACCTTTTATTTTATAATCCCACGTCGAAAAAAGAAAGAAAAAGTGAATTGCTTCACTTACATAAAATGAATTTTATACTCCAATTTGTATAAACAAAAATAGATTTTTAGTGAGAAGCCCTATGAACAATATCTCATACTCATTTTTTTTTTAATTTTTTTAATTTTAAAGAATTAAGAAAATTTCCATTGGCTAGCTTTCATTTAACTTTTATTTACAATCCCACATAGTTTTGATTTTAAAAATAATTTTGTATGAGATTTTGAAACTCTCATAATATTTAACTTTAAAATAATTACAATCCCATATTGAGAAAATGAAGAAAAAGTGAGTTATTTCACTTATATAAAGTGTTACAATCCCACATTGGGAAAAGAAAGAAAAAGTGAGTTGTTTCACTTATATAAAATGAATTTTATAAAGGGAGTTTTAAGGGAGAAACCTTCTAAACGGTCCAAACCATAATTCTAAAATTATTGAATTTTCTTAATTTTAAACAATTAAAAAAAATTTCATTGGCTAGCTTCCATTTACTTTTTATTTTACAATCCCAAATCAAGGGAAAAAAAAGCGATTTGTTTCATTTACATAAAGTGAATCTTATGCTCCAATTTATATAAATTATTGAAATTTCTTAATTTTAAACAATTAAGAAAATCTCCATTGGTTAGCTTCCATTTAACTTTTATTTTACAATCTCACATTGGGAAATGAAGGAAAAAGTGAATTGTTTCACTTATATAAAGTGAATCTTATACTCCCATTTATATAAGCAAAAGAAGATATTTAGTGGGAAGCCCTATAATCAATACCAATTTATTTTGCCTGTGTGTTTAAGAACACGTGTACAATACTCCTAGCATATCACTCGTGTTATGTGAAGGTGCAATTTGAAGGTGCTTTTGTAAACGCAGTTTTAATCTGTATCCAATGTGCATATTTATTTAACTTTTATTTTACAATCACACATCGAGAAAAGAAGGAAAAAGTGAATTGTTTCACCTATATAAAGTGAATCTTATGCTTCCATTTCTATAAGCAAAATAAGATTTTTAGTGAGAAGCCCTATAATCTCACATAGACATTTTGATTTTAAAAATAATTTTGTATGAGATTTTGAAACTCTCATAATATTTAACTTTAAAATAATTACAATTTCACATCGAGAAAAGAAATAAAAAAAGTGAGTTGTTTCACTCATATAAAGTGAATCTTATACTCTTATTTAATATTATAATATTGTGTGTGTTTCAATTCAAGATAGCCTAAATTTTAAAATAAAATTTAAAGATTTTAATTGATTAATTTTGTTGTAACTTGGTTAGTCTTTTGACTTAGCCGATTAGGCTGAATCGTTTTCAGTTTGACTGATTCACTGGTTTTGTAACGCCCCCAAAATAATACAATAAATACAACCTAAACATTTATTAATAGCTACATAAATCAGAGTAAATAGTCATTTCATTACATGAAGTTAATAATACAAAAGGATTTAACATAAGTAAATGCCCTATTAGCTTACACATTTCCAAGCCTTAACGTGGTTACAACAAAAGAGAGACTACCTCATACAAATAAAGCCCTCGGCTATACAAAAATATACAATCAAAACAAAGAAGCTTGTGCTCCCAAAGTCCCTCCAAGCTATTGTCTTGGCAGAGACAATCCATCAATACCTGAAAATGTTTTCCCAAACAGGGTGAGCCACAACCCAATAAGAATAATCTAATACAATATATGAGATTTAATAAAGATATAAGTACAATGTGCATATACAATGCCTGGGATAAAATATTTACACTTTTATACGTATTCATAAAGACATTAAGTCCATATTTCCATTTCACTTTCCTTCAATTCATTTCAATACATGAGCCAATTTCATCCTTTCTCAATAACCCAAATGAGACTACAACTCAATGACTCAACAATTTCACAATTAACACACAAACACTTCAAACTGCCATTTTACAGAAATCTCGTCCACGGGATTGGCACCCGTGTATAAATTTCAATCTACCATTTTATGGATATTTCGTCCGCGGGATCAGCACCCATGTATAAATTTCAGGACTTTCACCAAAGGCACTCCGACCAACTTAATTTTAATGGAGTCCATTCCTTTTCTCCTCTCAAACAATGGGGTCCATCCCCTTTTTTCTTCCAAATAATCATACATATGCAATGTATTTAAACACATAATCATACATATGGAGTACATCCCTTTTCTCCTCCCAAATAATCATACATATACAATGTATTCACAACATGATCATATTCAATGATAATCAGCCATGGATTAGTTCCAATTCACCTAATTCACATGCAATTTCTACTATAAGCAAAGCTATCCTCCATCGATAGCCCAATACAGATATTTCGAAACAGATATACAATCTTATGCAATTTTCACAACAAGCAAAGCTATCCTCCCTTGATAGCCCAATACAGATATTTCTAAACAGATATAAAATCTCAAGACAGAGAATTTATCCAAAATTTCCAAAGGTGTGAAGCATTATATACTAAATTCCACCATCTATTTCTATACTCACTCAATTCCATATTTGCAAAACCAATCTCAACTATTTATACAAAATAGATATGATTATCAATTTAGGGCAAAAATCCCTCTTTTCAAAATACCATTCCAAATACCAAAATCACCTATTTTGACATAACATGACTTCATTTTCAAACCCCATGTTCATTTATTTCATTTCCACCAAAAATCCCTCTTTCACATTTCACCCAACCCCTAAGTTTGGCTCAAAACACTTCCAAATCCCACCATTGTTGCACAACCACAAATAACTTAGTTAAAAATCATAACAAAGTGTAAAAAATCCCTACCTCAAAGAGAAAAGATGGGCCAAGAGAGAGAGAGAAATCCAACTCTATTCGGATCAAAGTGAAGATCTTGAGAAGCTCCACCTTTTTAATGAAGGCACAAGGGTTGAGAAACCACTAGAACTAGCTAGAAATCTAGAGAGAGAGAGAGAGAGAGAGTCTCATTTTAGGGTTTTTAGAAGAATAGATCTGAAAAAGTGAGATAAAAAGTGATTTTCGCGATCTGATTTACCCACAATTCGCTAGAACAGAAGAGTTGACGCTCAAACGTCAGACACAAAAATTTGTTCCACTCCAGAGCAAAAAGAGACCTGCTCGAGCGCAAAATACACACGTCCAGTACTTTTGTAGACAACAGACATACCGCTCGAGTATAAGAAGGGACACTTGAGCGCCCACCTACTCGAGCGTAGGAAACGTCTCTCAAGCGTGTAAAACACTCCTCCAGTATTTTGCAGACGTGCAAAGTATTGATTGTTTGCAAACCCCACTTGAGTGAAAGAAGGCCCGCTTGAGCGGAAGACCAAAATTCTAGGCAACACAGGTTTGGAAAAACAAGCAACCAACCTGTTCCAAACGCACAATTACAATCCAATAACCAAAACAGAGGGGAGACAAGGGAAACAAGATATGAATCACTATTCAAAACCATACCAACCCGAGTCCGGAACACAACAGGTGACGGGTCAAAACTAGAATCGTTATAACCTTTCCCCCTTGAAGAATTTCGTCCTCGAAATTACAAATTAAGTTCAAAATCAACATTAAATCATTCATAACAATGTTATTCTTACAAATCCATCACCATAACCCATTCTCCGGTCATCTATTCTCATCGACTTGATACACAAGTCCCATATTAAAATGAAATTTACAATTTCCCAAAACATGTACAATGCTTAACCAAAATCCAAGTAGTCAAGAAATTTACACCGCATATACAATACTTCCAAAAGTGATAAAATACATATGATATTCCATATTCTCAAACATATGCAATGTTTATAATAAAATCATGCTTCTAACATGTAAACAACATATACAATGTTCTCACATACTACCAATCGTAATCGCAATACAATACATGCTCAAACATCAACAAATAAGTCCGGATACTTCTCTCAGACTTCCAATTCACGCTCCCTAGTTGCTTCCTCAACTCCGTGGTGTTTCCACAATACTTTAACCAAGGAAATCATCTTGCCTCGTAAAACTTGGTCCCGAGTATCCAAGACCCTCATCGGTCTCTCCTCATACGATGCATCCTCATCTACCTCCAAGTCGGTCCAATCCAACACGTACGATGGATTCGGCTCGTATTTTCGAAGCATACTAATATGAAACACGTCATGAACCCCGGAAAGCTGTGGCGGTAGCACCAAACAGTAAACAACCTCCCCGATCCATTCAAGGATCTCAAAAGGACCAATAAACCGAGAGGACAACTTCCCACTCTTCCCAAATCTCATCAAACCCCACCTAGGTGATATTTTCAAAAAGACATGGTCACCCACCTCAACAGACAAGGGTCTCCTCCTACAGTCAGCATAACTTTTCTAGCGATTCTGAGCCGTAACCAACCTCTTACGGATAAATGCCACCTTCTCTGTCGTTTCCTGAACTAACTTTGGGCCTAATAAAGGTGCATCACCCACCTCGGCCCAACAAACAGGAGATCTACACAGTCCGATTATACAGAGGCCTTAAATACGTGCCATACCAATACTCGATTGGAAACTGTTGTTGTAGGCAAACTCCACTAAGGGCAAGTGCCTCTCCCACGACCTACTAAAGTCAAGGGCACAGCCTCGAAGCATATCCTCAAGGATCTGAATAATACGCTCGGACTGCCCGTCAGTCTGAGGATGATAAGCCGTACTAAAGGTCAATCTAGTGTCCAAGGCACTCTGCAAGCTCTACCACAACCGAGCTGTGAAACACGGATCTCTATCCGAAACAATCGTCACAAGGACCCCGTACAACCTCATTATGTCCCTGATATACAAGTCAGCAAGATAGACTACCGAATCACTCACGCGCGTAGGTATGAAGTGCGCAGACTTGGTTAACCGGTCAACTACCACCCAAATAGCATCACTACCCTGTTGAGTTATCAGAAGGCCTACAACAAAATCCATTGTGACATGCTCCCACTTCTACTCAGCTATAGGCAAGGGCTGTAACAAACCTGCTAGCCTCTGATGCTCAGCCTTCACTTGTTGACAAGTGAGGCATTTCGATATAAATACGGCTACATCCTTCTTCATACCTCTTCACCAAAATTGGCGACTAAGATCGTGATACATATTTGTGCCTCCTGGATGCACCGCAAGGCGTGAATGGTGAAACTCTCGGAGTACCTCCTCTTGGCAAAACTCCGACACAAACAAATGGTCATGGTATCTCACACTTAGGTCGGGATACACATTCAAGCCCCTCTCCACTTTCCCATTGGAAATCTTCTCCCTGAGGGTTTTTACTTCAAGGCCACCCTTTTGCGCTTTTAGCACTCGGTTCACAAGTGTAGGTTGGGCAATTACCGTAAACAAGGCCACAAATTCAATGGACTCACCAAGATGCAGGTCAAACTCCCCAAGAGCACCCAACATCTCTCATTCCCAAATGGCGATACAAGCCACGCTGCTAATAGATTTCCTACTCAAGGCGTCGACCACAACATTGGCCTTCCTTGGATGATAATGCAACTCGAAATCATAATCTTCTATGAACTCCATCCACCTTCTTTGCTTCAAATTCAAGTCTTTATGTGTAAACAGATGCTTCAGACTTTTGTGATTAGAAAATACCTTGAATTTCTCAACATACAGATAGTGCCTCCAAATTTTCAAGGCAAATATTACCGCTGCTAACACTAGATCATGAGTAGGATAATTCCTCTTGTGTGTTTACAATTACCGTGAGCCATAGGCTACCACCTTCCCCTCTTGCATCAAAACACAACCCAAACCTTCCCGTGAGGCATCACAATACACTGAATAACCCAAATCCCTCTTCGGAATAATCAAGACTGGAGCAGTGGTGAGTCTAACCTTAGGTTCCTAGAACGACTTCTCACAAGTCTCATCCCACATAAATTTGACTCGTTTTCTTGTCAGCCTAGTTAAAGGTGAAGCTAGTCTAGAGAAATCCTTTACAAATCTCCAATAGTACTTGATCAACCCCAAAAAACTACGGATCTCAAAGGCATTCTTAGGTTGTGCCTAATCTTACACTGCCTCTATCTTGGATGAATCTACATTCACCCCTTCTCCAGATACCTCATGGCCTAAGAACTTAACCTCTTTCAGCCAGAACTCACACTTCCCGAACTTAGCATACAGCTTGTGGGCTCTAAGTAATTCAAGCACTACTCGCAAGTGTTCCTCGTGTTCCTCCTCAGAGGTTGAGTAAATCAAGATATCATCCACAAAGACGACTATGAAATGATCTAGGAACTCACAGAAGATCCGATTCATCAAATCCATAAATACAACCGGTGCATTGGTTAGCCCAAAAGGCATCACTAGAAACTCATAATGGTCATACTGCATACAAAATGCTGTCTTTGGGATATCCTCATCCCTTATCCTTAACTGATGATAACCCGACCTCAAGTCTATCTTAGAGAAATAACAAGACCCTTTCAATTGATTAAGCAGATCATCTATACAAGGCATTGGATACTTGTTCTTAACAATTATCTAGTTCAACTTTCGGTAATCAATACAGAGTCGCAACGCTCCATCTTTCTCTTTAGCAAAGAGAGCTGGTAAAACCCTTATCTAATAACTCTTGGAGTTAAACCTTCAACTCACTCAACTCAACAAGTGCAAATCGATACGGTGCCATAGAAATTGGTGTCATGCCAAGCACTAAATCAATAGAGAACTCGATCTCTCGGTGAGGTGGCAAACTAGTAAGGTCCTCGGGAAAGACATCGGGGTATTCACAAGCCATCCTTGGCAACTCAACCCAAACTTCGTTACACTAACTACTCAGAAAGCTAGCAAGAAGACAACTAAGTTCACTCCGCTCACGCAAATTATACACCGTTGATAAGACTCAATCCACCCGGTCCCCCAAGAAATAAAAACAGTCACCACTCAAGGTACATACAGTAACTCTTTGACTGTAGCAATCTATAACAGTCTGGTATGACGATAACCAGTGCATACCCAAAATAACATCAAAACCAGACATGTCAAGCAATACAAATGCAAATAGAAGTCGACGACCGACGACCTCTGTGTCACAATCCCGACACCCCTATTTCAAGATGACCTCACCACTAATAGGTGTCTCTACACAAATAGGAGATGCTAACTGTGCCAACTCCAACCCCAAAACCGATGCAAATGTAGACGAGATAAAAGAATAGAATGCACCCGTATCAATCAACACACTAGAAACTGAATTGCAAAACAAAAAGATACCTCTCACTACAGATGGAGCCAGTATAAGATCTGGTGCAATAACAGCATACACAAGCCCTGTTGGCCTTTGATCTACTTGCTCACCCTTCGAGGCATAAGCCTGCTGTACGGATTAAGCCGAAGAGGCTCCCTAATTGGCCCTTGAGGCCTGTACTGACTGCGTTGGCTGGTGACTCTGTGTTTGCCTTGAACCAGACGCATCAGACGTGCCACCCAACTATGGCAAAATCTCTTCAGATGCCCTGTCTGTCCACACTGATAGCAAGTGGGCGGCTGCCCTCTACTCTGACTCTGGCCCTAAGAACAAGTCGAAGACAATGCTGCTCGCTGCCCTCCTCCTCTCTACGGCAAGCTGGAGACTTGTGACCCAACTGGCCACATTTGAAATAGGTCACATCTTATTGGCCACCTCTTCCAGAACCCAAACTCGACATGGGAAAAGTGGACCTCGACTGAGCTCCCTGGAAAGACTGAGGGTTAGAACCCCTCTACCTCTTACCGTCCCTCTGACTATCCTGACTCCTCCTGGAGCCCCTCATCCTCTCATCATTTGCCTGCATAATAGTCTCAAGAGGGGCCGCAGCCTCCACAAGGCGCCCATAGTCTCTAATCATGGACCCGGCCACTCGAAACATGAGACCGATCCTCAACCTCTTCTCAAACTCCAAACACTAGCGCTCCTCAGTCGCCACTAACTCCGGTGCAAACCTAGACAAGCTTGTAAATGTGGCTTTAAACTCAGCCACAAGTGTGTTCAACTACTCCAACTTGGAGAACTGGTCTCTCAATTTCTCCCTAACCGTGGGAGGTAGAAACTTGTCCTGGAAGGCGTTGACAAAAGCCTTCCAAGTCCCTCCAATGCGTCCCCGCGCATACTTCCACCACTGACCCGCTTCCCCCTTTCAGCTGGAAAGACGCCAAGGTCACCCTCAACTGGTCGTCCTCGTTGCCAAACATCTCGAATGTCTTCACTATCTGTTCAAGCCACTCATTTGCCTTCAGTGGCTCCTTTGGGTCACCCAAAAACTCATCCGGATTAGACCGGAAAAACTCTCTCTTCAGAAAGGAAGGCCTTGCCTCAACTACCTCGGCCTAGACTTGATTCTCAACTCTGAGAATGTCCATAGATTCCCGTAACGCTCCGGCCATTTCGTGGGCTAAGGTGCCCATGGCCTGTTGACCTACGAGTTCGGCCACGTTGGCCTGATCAACTCCTTCTTCCTGTGCCGGAATTTCATCCAGTATAGGTGTCTCGTGCCTTCTAGGCCTACCACGCCTACCACCACCACGTCCTGACATCCTAATGAAGGTAACATAAGAGATTAGCACATTTACAAATGTGCCGAAGCTAACTCACTCGCGTCCTAATATGATGGACAACAGTAATTCACTTCATATAAGAACGTAATCACATAAACACATACGAATTTCCTTCCTAGATAATGACCGTCCCGCGGCGTTGCTAGAGTTCCAATTAGAAACAGCAGTGATCAAGTACTCTTTTAATAGGACTTCCAGAAATCCGTAGACCCAATCAACATCATAGGAACTAAATCTCACACCCATATAATCATATAAACTTGTTATCACATAAGCATACAATGCATGCAAACATCACAATCAAGCGAGACAAACCCATTGTGGTACTAACCACTTTTCATGTACCCAGAGTATTCAAACCTGGTACACACTAATACCAAGTTGTAACGCTCCCAAAATAATACAATAAATACAACCCAAACATTTGTTAATAGCTACATAAATTAGAGTAAATAGTCCTTTCATTACATGAAGTTAATGATACAAAAGGGTTTAACATAAGTAAATGTCCTATCGGCTTACACCTTTCCAAGCCTTAACTTGGTTACAACAAAAGAGAGACTAGCTCACACAAATAAAGCCCTCGGCTATACAAAAATATACAATCAAAACAAAGAAGCTTGTGCTGCCAAAGTCCCTCCAAGTTGTTGTCTTGGCGGAGGCAAGCTATCAATACCTAAAAATGTTTTTCTCAAATAGGGTGAGCCACAACCCAGTAAGAATAATCTAATACAATATATGAGATTTAATAAAGAAATAAGTACTATATGCATATACAATGCCTGGGATAAAATATTTACACTTTTATACATATTCATAAAGACATCAAGTTCATATTTCCATTTCACTTTCCTTCAATCCATTTCAATACATAAGCCAATTTCATCCTTTCTCAATAATCCAAATGAGACTACGACTCAATGGTTCAACAATTTCATAATTAACATACAAACACTTCAAACTGCCATTTTACGGAAATCTCGTTTGCAGGATTGACACCCAGTGTAGACACTCCATTTTTGACCGTTCTCAAGACTCGATTGTGCTTGTAGGTACATCTGAACATAAGTTTGATTGCTCTTCGGGCATTCGACTTTTGCTGTGGAACGTCACAGGTTTGAGCTTTCCAGACCCTGTATCCTTTCTGCCTCATTCTTGGACCATGACTTGGTCCTTGCAGAATGCATTTCTTGGTGCATTGCCAGCCATGGTCTGGCACTGCCGCCCATGCCTTTGTTGCTGCCGGCCATCAATGAGCCACTGCCGGCCACCACTGATGGCCGACAGAACCCTTGTCTCAGCTGGTTTTACTCCAAATATTTTGAGCCAGCTGGAATCCTTTTTATCTCCCCTCCATACATGTGTAAGGAGGGATGGAGCTCTTGCCAAGCTTCTTGAAGAAGCTTTGCATTGCCTTCCTTCTATATAAGGAGAGAGCCTCTCTCCTTAGAAGAGGTTCAACTCTTTGGAGAAGAAATATCCCTCTCTCTCTATATTTTGTTGTATATTTGTGCCTTGAAGTCCATTTTCCTTGCTCTTCTACGCTACAACACATAGAGATGCACCACCACCATTGGATTGAGGTTCTTGGGAGGACTTCTTGAGCTCTGAAAGTGAGGTTTTACCCCCTGAGGTTGCTGATCTCGAAGTTGGTCTTCAAGGGTGAGTATTTTCCCCATTTTAGAACTTTTTTGTACCTCATTTTGGCCATCCTTGCATATTGTTTTAGGCCTTAATTTCAACTGAAAAAGTCTTTTTTTTAAGTGCTTTTGGTGGTTGTTTAAGGTCTTTTGGCTGTTGAGGATCTTTAACCCTCTTGTTGGCCTTGTTTGGCCTTGTTTTGAGCCATGCCTTAAGGCCTCCGAGCTAGCCTTGGTTTGGCCTTCTAACCACTGAAATCCAGTGGATTTTCAGTGGTAGGCATGAATCTCTTAAACTAGTCTTGTATGCTTCTTGCTTTAGCATGTCATTCTAGCTTATGTTGAGCCCATTTCAGCATGTTTTTGGTGATGTTTTGCCATGTCATGACTCTGTCTAAAGTGGGTTTGGTCATCCTTTGCATGCTCTATATACTTGTAGAACAAATCTTGCTTACTAGCTTTATGTGCATGATGTTTTGACTCATCATCCTAGCATATTTTGGCTTTGCTCCAGCATGATTTTGTCCTTGTTTTAGGCTGTCCAAGGACTGTTTTGGTCTACCATGGCCATATCACTCTTGTTTTGTATAGCTATAGTGTAAATACTTAGGCTAGTCTTGGGTTTTGAGGCTCCTACCATGACATACTTGTGATGTTTGTATGCTTTTCCATCATTCTAAGTGTTATTTCAGTCCATGAAATGTGGCCATACACTTGCATTTGACATGCTTTTAATGCTTTGGAGCTTTGGCTCTTTATGCCTCAAGAATGAACTTTTGTGCATGCCATTAAGCCTAGGCCTTCAAGTCATCATTTCAGTGCATTTTTGGTCTTGTTATACCATGATGTAACTCTATTTTATGATGTCTAAGTCATGCCATGTTTGGTTCTAATAGGTATAGTGTAATGCCTCTTTGTAGCTGTACATGTTCCATGTTTTCAAACTTGTGTTCTGGCTCGTGTTGGCTAGCTTCGAGCTTGTTTTTTGTCTTGTTTGGACCTACCTTGGGACTATTTTAGGTCCCCTTAGACCTTTGGGGCTTGCTTTCTATGGCCATGGCTTAAGTCCCTTTACTTATTTTGAGCTTTGAGCATCCTAACAATGCCATACTTGCATTGTTGAGTTGATTGGGCATCAATTTACATGAGATTTTAGAGCTTAGGGTGCTGTCACATATCCATGCTTATTACTCTTTAAGTGTCCTTAAGAGTTGCATCATTGTGTCTTAATCCTTGAGCCGATTGGCATGCATGTTTGTCTCGCCATTTCATGTTTTTCATACCATCATTCCAACATTTATGGCCACTGATTTGGACCTATTTGAGAGCTGTCCATTTTAGTTTAAGTCCATCCCCCTTCCACGTTATTGCATGCTTGCATGTTTGCATGTTGTTACATGCTTAGCATTTTGCGTGTTATCGCATGTATTGATACATGATTGCATACTTGTTGCATGCCACGTCGTTTACATGTTTAGGTTGCATTACCTTGATTACATGCATTGTATTGTATTTGGCATGCTTGCATCGTATTGTTGTTTGGGTTAAGTGTTAATCCGAACACGAGGAATGAGGGGCGTTTCATACTTCAAGTGATGGAATGTGTCTTAATTCTCAGTCGCCGACACTCTTGACTATCCATGATAGAGTTCTAGGCACTTATGTGTTTATTTGTGCATTCATTTCATATCAATTTGTAGAAGTTGGATCTTTGGCCATCATGTATCGGGATGCGTGATTAATGGTCGTGGATCCGACTATCCCTCTCCCTTGATGTTTCGAGGTGATATGGGGTGGTATAGTGCGTACATACCCTTGGGAGACCCTCCATTTTCTCTATTTTGTGCTCTGCTGCAGCTTGGTGTCCCAGCATATCAGTGGCCGGCAGTGCCCTGCAGATGGCCGGCTGTAGACACCCCATTTTTGACCGTCCTCAAGACTTGGACGTCATCATTTGAACACTCGCTGATCATCCGTGTTTGTGTTTTGTTTTGAGTTCTCGGAGGACTCGGCTGCGCGTCTTGCCTCAAGACCTCTTAACTTGATTGTTTTGTGCTTGGTTTTGAACCAAGGACTTGTGTTTTGTGTTTCTGAGGATGGAAAGAGGCTTGTTAGCCATCCCTGAAACCCACCGACTGTGGTATGATGTCACGGGCCGTGATTTCTTTCCACCAGCCATTGGTGATGACCGGTCGGCACTCTTGATGGTCGGTCAGCCACCTTTGTTGGTCAATCGGCCATTTCTGTAGGTCGACCCCCTTCCATCTGCTTTTTGAAGATCTTTTATGCCAGCAGCTGGCATCCACTTTACACCCCCTCCATACACGTGTATGGAGGATTTGCACCCTTTGCACCCTTTGCTCTAGCTTTTTAAGGAAACTTGACCCTTTGTCTTAGCTTCCTCAAGAAGCTTGGACCTTTGTCTTAGCTTCCTCAAGAAGCCTTGACCCCTTTGCTTTAGCTTCTTTAAGAAGCCTTGACCCCTTTGCTTTAGCTTCTCTAAGAAGCTTAGGCCCTTGTTTGTTCTATAAAAGAGTGCCTCCCTTCTCCTTTGGAGAGGTTCAGCAAAATCAGACATATATAGCTCATATATCACTCTCTCTCACTATATCTTCCTCTCTCTCTCTACATTTGTGTGTGTTAGAGTGCCTTAAAGTGTGTTTTGTTCTTAGTTTTGCACTAAGACACCTAGTGTTGCACCATACTTGAGTTTTTGAGGTGTTGAGAGGTTGTTCTTGGAGTTTTGAGTTGGTTTTGATCAGAAGGAGGGGGCTGGAGTTGCTGTTCTTG
Source organism: Camellia sinensis (assembly GCF_004153795.1). NCBI lineage: Eukaryota > Viridiplantae > Streptophyta > Magnoliopsida > Ericales > Theaceae > Camellia > Camellia sinensis. The sequence continues at coordinate 795,210 of NW_021025915.1, read as the reverse complement.
AAGTGTTCTTCAAGGGTGAGCACTATTGCTTTATATTCTCCATTTTTGCACTAGCTTTTAGCCTATCTTGCATGTTGTTTTGAGCTTAGTGTATAACTGATAAAAGTTCTGTATTTTCATGCTTAAGATGTTTGCTTAAGGTTGCTTTTGGGTTAGGGGTTGTCTACCCCCTCTTAGGCCTTGTTTGGCCTCTTTTTGTACTTTTCATGTTAAGCTTTGGTGCCTTCGTGTATTGGCCTTCTCACCACTAAAATCCAGAGGGTTTTTAGTGGTGAAGAAGTGGTTTTGAGGTCATGTATAGGGGAGGGACACCCCTCTCCCTTTGTGTCTCATTTGCTTGTGTTTTTGGCTCATAAAGGTAGCATGCATGCTTAGTCAATTTTGGCTCCATTTCAGAGGGTTTTTGGTGTTATTTGATCGTATTATACCTCTATTTTTGGTCGGATTGTTAGTCCATTGCATGCATAATACACTTGCCTTGCATTCCTCTATTTTGCCTAGAAATGCGTCATGCATTTAGATCACCATGCTTGCATGTTTTGACTTAGCTTTGTGAAGTTTTTAGTCATGTTTTACCATGTTTAAGCTCTGATTGGTGCCACGCTTTGTATAGCCACCTTGCATTTTGGCTTGTTAGACTTGGGTGTGTGAGTCATGAGCATGCCTTATTTGGGTTATTTCAGTGATTTGGAATCACTTACCATGCTATTTCAGTCCATGTTCCATGCTTGTATGCTTGCATTCATCATCCTTTCCATGCTTTGAAGAGTTGTCCTTTCATGCCTTAAAAGGGGTCATAGTGTATATGGCATACAACTTTACATAATATTACAACTTGGATACAAATACAATAAAGTACAAAATACATTTTTCATCTTGATCAAAAGGCTTCTCCAGCCGACATATGTAAGTTACAAGCATTATAAGCCGAGAAGCATAATTTTCAAGACTGCCGACATGAATACAAATTAGGCCGACATAACAAAAACCCAAAACAAGCTTGCGAGTCACACCTAGGCGTCACCGCCTTCCTGCTCATCACCTACATATATATAGAGAGGGTGAGCTTGAATACTCAGTGAATGGTATAAGAAATAAAGGGGTTTGCATGACTGGTATTCAAGATCTTTGTTAAACAATACGAAACATAATTAGTGCAAGTCAAAGGATGAATCAAGTCCATCTAGCAAATCTGTCAAGTTTCAAAGGATGCTTACTAACATTATTATAATACAAGTGATGACATCTCAGCAAACAACCCACGCGGTAAACCGTCGGTGGCAAACAGGACAAGACAAGGCAAGACAAGGGAGATATCTCAATTTAATGGTGCCGTTGCATTATAGTCCCCTGACACTAAGGACTTGTGCTACTAATGCTTAGAGTCCCCTAGCACGTACGGACTTCCAAACTTTGTGCTACAAGTGCTTATAGTCCCTTAGCACGTACGGGCTTCCAAGAATGTCATCAAAACAAGATAATACAAATATATATATTTTCCAATTAGGAATAACCATTCATGCTTACAATTACTTTCCAAAACGAAGCAAAGCAAGACTTTTATCAAAACATTATAACATAGCCTTATTAAAAATACCACTCTCTTAGTTCTTCAAACGTCAGGGTCAAGGCAAGTCCAAACCCTACAAACACATGGCAAAGTCTGTTGAATGCACTTTCAAACAAGTTTCACATGCATGCAGATGATCTCGGCATTTCCCCAAGACTAAGTCAAATCAGA
>NW_021025915.1:758780-784736 GCF_004153795.1 Camellia sinensis | reverse complement strand
TAGTGTCCATGATTGTCTTCTTTTAAGTGTCCTTAAAGGTTGCCTTTTGTGCCTAAGTGTTGGGGCCTTTGCATGAGCATGTTTAGTTGTGTTTTATCCATCATTTCCATTGCACTTTGGCCACTGTTTTGGGGCATGGCTGAGGTCTCCCATTTCGGTTTAAGTCCATCCTTGTACATAGTTGCATGTTTGGTTAAGTGTTGCATCTTATTACATCATTTGCAAGCTTGCATTATATCATGTTTGCATGTTCTTGTTACATTAGTTTAGCTTGCATGTTAGGTCGCATTGCATTGCATCTTGCATGCTTAGCATATTGTACATTTGCCATGTTTAGGTTGCATTGCATTTGGCATGCTTTGCTAGCTTAGCCTCATATTGCATACTTGAGCCATATTGCATTTGGCATGTTTGGGTTGCATAACATTGTTATTCCGTATTGCATTGTATTTGGCATACATGCATTGCATTGTGTTTGGTTTGGGGTGTCAAACCAAACACGAGAAATGAGGCGCGTTCGTACTTGAAGTGACGAAACGCGTCTCAATTCTCGGTCGCCGACACTCTTGATCCATCATGATAGAGCGTGTAGCATCCATTTGTTTTGTGCATCTATTTCATATTAATTTGCAAACTTGGCACCTTTGGCCATCATGCATCAAAATGCGTGATTGGTGGCCCGAGGACCGAGGGCCATACTCCCTTGAGTTCACAGCATGATAGGGAGGGTGGTCGTGCACACATTGCTTTGAAAATTCTATGCCATGCACTGTCTGTCCACTGTCTGCAGCAAAACCAGTATCCTGCAGGAAGAAATGGCCGGTCGGCCATTTTCAGTGCCGGCCGTCTACCAAAGCCTAGCCGGTGGTCCCACTTCTGGTCGATGACCATTTACCTATGGCCGGTGACCTTCTATTCTGGCCGGTGACTTTTCAGCATGACTATGAGGTAATTCAGAGGCATCTCAAATATTTTCACATCCCTCAGAGGTGCAAAACAGTACAAACAGAGGCAACAGTGGCATGGCAACGGGTTTCCGAGCAAGATGAATCGAGCATGCATTATCCAAGCATTCCGAGGCGGGGCTGCGACCACCTTCCTTTTCTAACTAATTTGTTAATTAATTAGGGTTTTTAATAATTAATAATTAGCTAGGATAGTTGATTTATTTTTTGGCTTGTATTATTCTTTCAGACCCTCCGAGCAAGGGCAATCATGTAATAAGTGTGTGTGAGTGTGTGTATGTCTTCCAACCCCACGTCTTTCTCCCTTTTTACTAGCTTATGATAGTTAGATTAGGGCATGTTTAAATTAGCATACTTATGTTTGCATGTTTGCATCCATTCATCTGTCTTGAATGCACCGGGCTCGGCGCATCATACTAATTGCATTGTATTTCAATTCCAAGTTGAATACATGTTATCTGCTACATTTCATATGCCATGTTTAGAATAGCCAAGCCTATTTCTAGTTGCATTTTGCATGTGTTGCATTAGTCATTTTAACATGAACTAGGATCATGCATTACTTACTAACTAGTTTCTGTTTTGGCTCGGAGTACTCGGTAAGTGTTTATGCTTTAGCATCCTTGCATGCGTGTGAGTGACTGCCATGATATCATGCTTACAATGAGGCTAACTGCTTATGTGATATAACTGCCTGAATGCCTGTGGGTGAAGGTTGGATTATCTGAATTGGAACAATTCATCGAAATGTGTGTTTTATGCCCACTTGAGAGTGGCAAAATCATCTTTTCTCTAAGCCCACCCGAGGGTGGCAAAATCTGCATTTTAGCCTACTTGCAAGTAGCAAACCGCTTTCAAAAACAAACATGAGATGTTTTGTTCCAACTTAGACGACCTAGTCTATACTTGTATGCTGTGTGCATCACATAGTAATTCTAGACTAATAACCGGAATAAGAGCACATAATGTTTTCAAAAATAGATATCATGGTTAGTAGAGGCCGATCTTTGATCGGGCGAGTAGGGGTGCTCACGAAATGACCTTCCCCAATCGTACCCAAGCTCCCGAGCCGAGGCAACTTTGGTGATGACGGACACGTGGCCTTTGGCACCGAGTCAGGGTTTCCTAAATTCTCCAAAATAAAATATTTAGGTCGCGACTCTGTATCTGGAAAAGCAGTCCATGTTTGGCACTTCTTTCAAAAAAATCTGTTTTCAAAAACAATTTGCCGGATTTGGACTCTTTGATGATTCATCGGTCTTGCATTGCACTCTGCGAGATTAGATACAGGATTGTGACATTGAGTCCTGAACTGTAGTGAGCCCAAAGGAACGGAACGGGATTTTCCTCCCGGGACGTTCAGGGATGTCTACACCGACACTTCCTCATCCTTGGCCGGCAGTGCACCATCCTTGGCCGGCAGATGGTTGGCAGTGGCTTCCCATGGCTGGCAGGCCACTGATGCACTCCCCAGACTTGTTTTGGTAAGGTTCAGTAGTAATTCTTTGAGGACACCCTACAGACAGAGCCTCTGAAGAGCAACCAGAAGGCATTTCAAGGCGAGAAACCAAACGCGAGCATGCATACCCTTCTGCTTCTGTGAACAGAGCCAGAGCAGCATTATTTGTCGCTTTTCATTTGTAGTTAATTAATTAATTTGTTAATTAATTAAGTTTTGTAATAATTAGTTGTAGCTAGTTATTCATTCGGTTATGTAATAATTAATTAGCTTGTTAGTTAGTTAGTTAGTTAGTATGTATTATTTATTCGGACCCTCCGTCGAGAGGGCCAATTTTGTAATAAGTGTGCGTTCGTGTGTGCATGTCTTCCAACCTCCATTTCTTTCTCCCTTTTACTTAACCGCTTATAATGGTTAGTTCCAGGGCACATTTTCAATTAGCATACTTATGCTTCGCCTGTTTGCATCCATTCATTTGTCTAGCATACTTATGCTTGCATGTTTGCATCCATTCATCTATCTTGCATGCACCGGGCTCGACGCATCATACTAACTGCATCGTATTTCAATTCCAAGTTGAATACATGAATCAATTATCGCATCTTATATGCCATTTTAGGATAGCTGAGCCTATTTCTAGTTGCATTTTGCATGCGTTACATTAGTCATCTTAACATGAACTAGGATCATGCATTGATTACTAACTAGCTCTTGTTTTGGCTTGGAGAACTAGGTAAGCTTTTGTGCTTTGGCATACGACATGTGTGTCATTGATCGCCATGATAGCATGCTTGCCATGAGGCTAACTGCTTTTGTGTTTAACTGCCTGAATGCCTATGGGTGAAGGTTGGATTACTTGAATTGGAACAATTCATTGAAATCTGTGTTTTAGCCTACTTACGAGTAGCAAACTTCAAATCATTTCCAAACAAACAAATATGCAATGCTTTGTTCCAAATTAGGCGATCTAGTCTATACTTGTTTTGCTGTGCGCATCACATAGTAATTCTAGCTAATTAACCGGAATAAGAACACATGTGTTTTCAAAAACTAGATATCATGTTTAGTAGTGGCCGATCTTTGATCGGGCGAGCGGGGGTGCTCATAAATGACCTTCCCCAATCATACCCAAGTTCCCGAGCCGAGGCAACTTTGGTGATGACGGACACGTGGCCTTAGGCAATGAGTCAGGGTTTCCTAAATTTCCCCAAAATAAAATATTTAGGTGGCGACTCTATATCTGGCAAAGTAGTCCATGTTTGGCACTTCTTTCTTAAAAATCAGTTTTCCAAAATGATTTGTCGGATTTGGACTCTTTGGTGATTTATCAATCTCACATCGCACATTGTGAGATCAGATTAAGAACCATAACAATTTGAGTCCGAGCTATAGCATGAGGCCCTAGGGGCGCGTCTACACCCATGTATAAATTTCAATTTGCTATTTTACGGATATTTCGTCCGCGGGATTGACACCCATATATAAGTTTCGACACTTTTACCCGAGACACTCCGGCCAACTTAATTATAATGGAGTCCATTCCTTTTCTCATCCCAAACAATCATACATATTCAATGTATTTAAACACATAATCACACATATGGAGTACATCCCTTTTCTCTTCTCAAATAATCATATATATGTAATGTATTCACAACATGATTATATTCAATGATAATCAGCCATGGACTTGTGCTAATTCACCTAATCCACATGCAATTTCCACAACAAGCAAAGCTATCCTCCACCGATAGCCCAATACAAATATTTCTAAACAGATATACAATCTTAAGACAAATAATTTATCCAAAATTTCTAAGGGTGTGAAGCATTACATGCTCAATTTCATCATCTATTTCAATACTCACTTAATTCCACGTTTGCAACACCAATTTGAGATCTTTTTTGACTTGCAGTTATTCGAGGATGATGTCGCTAAGGAGCAGACTGGTCCATCAGCTGAGGTTGAGCAGTGTAAGGAAGTGGATTCCAAGAACACCGAGTTTGAAATAGGGGTAGCACTGGCCTGTCTACTATCAGATCCTCCGATTGTACATGAGTGCTTGGGGGATGATCTCTCAGTATCTATGATTGGGAATGAAACGGCTGCGAGCCCGCCTTCTAACATTTTGGATGCATCTGCCGCACCCTCCCTCGTCTTGCAATATGATGAGGGATTCTTATCGAGCAGCACCGAGTCAGGTAGTGAGTCGGAGTCTGATTCCACCGAGTCCGTAGGGTCGGAATCAGGTTCCAGCTCGTCTGAGTCTGAGTCCGGTATTCTTGGGGGTGATAACCCGGATGCCACAGTCCTGTCTAGGTCATCTTTTTCTTTCTCTTTTGAGTCTATTATAACAGAAGAATCAGATGGACTGGATGAAGTGATTAATGAGAATGGAATAGCTGTGGCTTCTGAGTATTTTTCTGTGCCTTTGATTTATTGTATTAATCAGGACTTTCAAAATTTCGATGAAAACGACGAGGAAGAAATTCCTCCGGTTTTGAAATATTTGCTTGAACAAGAGCAGGAGAGGTTTGTAAAACCGCTGGTTGATGAAATCACCCAAATTAATGTTAGTACTGAGAAGGACCCGCAGCTGGTCCAGATCGGGTCCACGTTGCCTTCGGAGGAGCGCGAGCACTTAGTCGCTTTATTAAAAGATTTCAAAGATGTTTTCGCGTGGTCCTACGAAGACATGCCTGGAATCAATCCTAGATTGTACAGCACCGGATCCGTCTTAACCCAGAGGCCTGACCTGTCAAACAGAAGCTCAGAAGGATCCGCCCAGATTGGGCTATCAAGATCAAAGAAAATGTCACCAAGCAAATCGACATAGGGTTCCTGCTGGTATCCGAATACCCAACTTGGTTGGCCAACATAGTTCCAGTACTGAAGAAGGACAGCAAGATTCGAGTATGTGTGGATTTCAGGGATCTGAACAAAGCCAGTCCGAAGGACGACTTTCCCCTGCCGCATATCGATGAGTTAATAGATTTTACTGCGGGGCATGCATGGCTTTCGTTTATGGATGGCTTCTCAGGCTACAATCAAATTATAATGGCACCAGAAGATTGGGAGAAGACTGTTTTTACCACCCCGTGGGGGACCTATTGTTATAGGATGATGCCATTTGGGCTGAAGAATGCTGGGGCTACATATCAACGGGGTGTGACCACGATATTACATGTCATGATCCACAAAGAGGTTAAGGTATACGTGGACGACATGATTGTCAAGTCTAAAGAAAGAGAGGGCCACTACACTGTCTTGCAAAAGTTCTTTCAAAGGATCAGAGAATTCCGGTTGCGGCTGAATCCTCAAAAATGTACGTTTGGTGTTACAACAGGAGCTGGGGTTCTTAATTACACAAAGGGGCATCGAAGTCGACCCTTCCAAAATCAAGGCCATTTTAGAAATGCCACCACCAAGGACTGAAAATGAGGTATGAGGCTTTCTGGGTAAAGTGCAATTCATAAGACGATTTATCTCAAAATTAACCTTGACTTGTGAACCACTCTTTGGTCTCCTGAAGAAAGGAACGAAGTTCCAATAGGACGGCCGATGCCAAGCTGCTTTTGAATAGATTAAGCAATACTCACAGAACCCACTTATGTTGTCACCGCCTGAGCTAGGAAACCGTTGATTTTGTATCTTTCAGTGACTGAGACTACAATAGGCTGCATGCTTACACAAGAGTCTGAGGACAAAGCAGAGAGAGCCATCTACTATCTGAGAAAGAAGATGTTGGATTACGAGACCTACTATACTCCGCTGGAGAAGGCTTGTCTGGCCTTGGTATGGGCTACTAGGAAACTGCAGCACTACCTGTTAGCTCACTCGGTAATGTTGGTTTCAAGATTAGATCCCATCAAATATCTCTTCGAGAAACTGGCACTTACGGGTAGGCTAGCCTATTGGTTGCTTTTGCTTTCCGAATTCGACATGAAGTATGTGACGTGCAAGTCAGTAAAAGGGAGAACGGTAGCAGAGTTTCTTGCCGATCACCCAGTGGAAATGGATAAAGCAGTTGAGTACCTATTCCCAGACGAGGCCATTTTGCATGTCGAAGACGAAACTTGGACAATGTACTTTGACGGGGCGTCAAACCAATATGGGTATGGGATAGAAGTGTTGCTAATAGCACCCGACAATTCTCGTATCCCTCTAGCATTCAAACTCCGGTTCAAAGTCCCTAACAACGAAGCAGAATATGAGGCATGCATTGCTGGATTAGAAGCGGCCCTAGAGCTAGGGGCAAAATGGTTGAACATCATCGGCGACTCGAACCTTGTTGTATCTCAGGCTAAAGGAGATTGAAAAGTCAAAGAAGAAAAGATGAGAATTTACCACCAGACCTGGGACTTGCAATTCCTTGGTTTGAGGAGCTGAACTTCGCTCATCTGTTAAAAGAGAACAACAGGTTTGCAGATTCACTAGCAACTCTATCATCTATGATAGATATCCCTTTTGGAGTCTAGATGCGTCCGATCATCATTGACCAGAAATTTGTACCGGCCTACGAGCTGATTGCTGTTATAGAAGAGGTTCAAGATGAGAACCCCAAGTAATACGACGTTTGGAACTTCTTGGAGAAAGAGACGTACCCACCAGGGGCAAACGCCAAAGATAAGAGGGCAATACGAAGAATGGCTGCTTAGTTCATCATCTGCGGGGGTAAACTGTACAAGAGAGGTCATCTAGGAATGCATAAGTTGTGTGTTGATGCTGAAGAATCGAAACGCCTGATGGAGGACATCCATGGAGGAGAGTGCGGAGCACACATGAACGGGGTAATGCTAGCCTAGAAAATCCTTAGACAAGGTTACTACTGGTCCACCATGGAGGAGGATTGTATTGGTTTTGTTCGGCGATGCCACAAATGTCAGATCCATGCAAATCGCATGAACATTCCGCCGTCGAAGCTGTACAACATGACTTCACCATGGTCATTTTCAGTCTGGGGGATAAATGTGATTGGAGTTATCACTCCAAAAGGGTCCAATGGGCATGAGTTCATTCTGGTAGCAACAGACTATTTTACAAAGTGGGTTGAGGCCCAATCTTATGCAGTACTGAAGGCATCACATGTCGCCAAGTTCATCAGGAACAACATCATCTGTCGCTATGGGGTCCCGAATGAGATCATTTCAGATAATGGTTCACACTTCAAGAAGGAGGTGATCGACTTGTTGGACAAGTACAACGTGGCTTTTCACAAGTCATCTACATACCAACCACAGACCAACGGAGCAGTTGAGGCCGCCAACAAGAACATCAAGCATATTCTGCAGAAGATGATGGAAACCTACCGGGACTGGCCAGATAAGTTACCATTTGCTCTGTGGGGCTACCGGACTTCCATACGGACTTCTACTGGAGCAACTTCGTATTCCTTAGTCTACGGAATGGAAGTCATTCTGCCTATTGAAGTTGAGGTTCGTCTTTGCGAGTATTGGCTGAGTGTCAGATAGCTGAGGCAGATTGGCAGCAGAGCAGATTTGAAGAACTCATGCTGTTTGATGAGAGGAGGCTGAAAGCACTGTACCATGTTCAGGGTTATCAACGCAGAATTGCCAGGGCTTTCAACAAGAAAGTTAAGTCCAGGAATTTGAAAGAAGGAGATTTGGTGCTCAAGGACAACCGAGCTCCCATCCACGACCCTAGGGGCAAGTTCAGACCCAATTGGACTGGCCCTTACATCATCAAGTCTATTTGGTCAGGTGGAGCCGTCGTTCTGATGGACCTAGATGCCCTGGAGTTCTCCCAACCGATCAACATGGACAAGTTGAAGAAATATTACCCCTGAGTGGCTCGCTAGGCCGAAAACCCGAAAGGGCGACCTAGGCAAAAGTTAGAGCATGAAAAATTCGAAATTATAAAAACTGAGCTCGCAAGGCTGAAAACCCGCAAAGGGCGACCTTGGCAAAAGTTAGAGCGCAAAAGGAGAAAGTAAATACACAAGTGAACCCAACCCGAACTACGTAAGGCTTGATTCCCATGTTTGGGATACGTAGGCAACTTCATCCTGAAGTCCAGCTATAAACACTTCCAAATCAATTGTGGCCAAGTGATGGTTCTGGTCATCTTTGTCTTCGTTGTATCCGAGAGTTCAGTTGTGATCGTCACTTTGAGAACTGGTTTCAATGTGCTGCGGTACTATTCAAACAAGGGGCAACTTTCCGTTGCCGTTCAGTGTGCTGCGGTGCTATTCAAACAAGGGGCAACTTTCCGTTGCCGTGCAGTGCCATTTACACAAGGGGCAATTTTCCATTGTTTTGAATCCGGAGTTGTACATCTCAGTGATAGATCTCGGGCATGTCCAGTTTTGATCCATATCGAAAATGGTTTTGAAAAGTTTTTATAAAAATTGATTTTTTCCAAATTAATCTTTTTACAACTCAGGCCATTTTTGGACCAAACAGAAAATTTTCAGTACCCACAACCTTCAATTTCATTGATTTCAATACAGAGTTCTCCTACTCTTGAATACAAATTGAAGTTGCTTTTTATTACATTCATAAAGAAAACTTGAAAGTACTGATAAAGAAAAATAAATCCGGGGCATAGTCAGGTGTTCCTGCGTCCCCTCCCAGAGCTTGTGGAAGCCTCTGACGTCAAAGTGGGCCCCACTTGTGCCTCTTCATTGATCCAATCTAGGCACTCATCAGAAAGGGTGCAGCTGAAAGCGGGAGCAGGAGCTAGAAGCTCTCTTGCCCTCCAGGCTGTAGCATACAGAGTTAGCTGCGTGCCTCGGATCGGGAATGTAGCAGGGTACTCTATCCCTTCCTCCAGGCAAGTCTGATCATGTCCGAACTGGTGCCGGAATCAGAATGGAAAATAGAACACGTAGTGTGTCAAACCAACCAATTGGACCCCGGGCTAGCGGCCCATGCTGTAGCTCATTGTCGGTAGATTGAGCCAGGGACAGCGCCAAGCAATGTCAGTAACAGATAAGCTGCACATCCAGTCGTACCACCATCCCTCATCAGGGGCATCGACCAGACGTTGCCGAAAGAAATAGCTGCGAGCTGAATATTCGGGGCTGGGGCCCACAATCTTCAATTTGTCCATCAACCATATCTGAGAAAGGATGAAAAAAAAGAGATTAAAGAATAGAGAGGTGTACATTTTGAGAAAAGTAAGAAAAGGGTTTTAAGAGAAAAACCGAGCCTGAGGGCCGAGTGATGTGAGCAATATATATGTGAGATAGGGTGGAAAACATTACCTGTAATAGTAGTGGACTCCCTGCAAACCTAACCATCTCTCGGTGATGAAAAGAATCTAATCCCATCAACGTTTCGGCTAGCATCATGGCAATGCAACTTTTGCCTTCTCTTAAGCCTTCGGCAACTTTAATCAAACAAATGCTAAACCCACCGGAGCCCGGGGCAAGTAAGAGATGAGATAACATACACAAGCAAAGTGCATGTCGCCGATAACCCTGCCAATGATGGTCGTCGCGGTCACCGGCATCGGAAAACCGACAAACCAAGCTCGGAATGTCTAATTCTCTATCATGAATCAATGATCGAGCATCCTGTAAAGTGAGTCCACACATCCGCCCCAATGCTTGGACGTGGCCGAAGCGGAATTGTGGCAAGACTTCTTCATCGCGCTCAGATTCCATCAAAGCTTGAAAGTCTTCAAAAGTAGGACACAGCTCTCGTCCGCCAAAGCTAAAGACGTGTGTCACCAGATTCCAAAATCTTGCCGCAGCATGAAGAAACGGAAAACGCAGCGGGGTGTGACTCAATGTGAACAGTGCACTTATGCCAAAACCTCAAAAATTATGCTTTTCCGAGCCATCTAAGTTGGCAATCTAATTTGTGAGATTTTGAGCAAGGAATGCTTCCATTTGGTGCAAATTTGAGCTGAAATGAAGAGAATCCCAAAGCTGGGACTCATATAGAAGATAAGGCAGTGAGTGGAGGACAGATGTCAACATTTCGGAGAGTCTGCCATCGATGGCTGACAGTGGCTCATCAGTGGCCGGCAGTGGCACACTGATGACCGGCAGGCCTCCCCTTGTGGCCGGTAGCCTCTCCCTCATTCCCACTGGCCTTCTTGGTGAAGACCCAGTTGTCTGCTATAGTGAAGTCCTGTTACCTAGGCCTTTTAAGGCCTTATTTTGTTCTTTTGAACTCTGTCGTGTCTCGTTTTAGACATATTAGTTTTTTTTCTGTGTTAGGTTGTAATCATCTTCCTTTCATTTATCGAGTTGTCGTAACTTACTTATCGAGTTGTAAACTTGTTAAGGTTTTGTTTTGCTTATTGAGTTGTTTTGTTGTTAGTCGGTTCACTACCTGATTAGTGCAATTCGAGTGGTTGGTTTTCAAAACAAAAGTTCATCTCATTTACATTGTTGAGTAAAGTGATGCGATGCGATGCGATGCATAGAATGTACAAATGTAACACTTTTTCAACAAAAGGCTGTTTTCATTCCATCATAGATTCTTTTTACAAAAGAGCATAGTTTTAAAAAAGTAAATCTGCCTGACGCAGTACAATGTGCAAAACTACTAGTAAAAAGAAAAATAAAACAAAAGAAGAACATCTGAATCAGTAAAATGTCTGGATCGGCGCCAATCGCCTCAAGACTGAGAGGTCCTCCTCATCCTCTTCCTCGACCGAGAGGACTCTGGAATATCGCCACCATCAGCACCTAACTCTGAACTCGAGTCATCCCCAGCTCCATCTCCATCTTGAGAAGACTCTGACCGCGGACTAACTGCCTCCTCGTCAAACTCATCATCATCTGGGGCAGGCCCCCGTGAACTAGTCCCTCGTCCTGCTCCCTCTGCTGCTCAGGGAGGTGCTGAAGGACCTGCCCCTGCTCCTGCTGAGGCACCTGATGGGCCTGGCGTCAAGAAAGGAATCTGAAAAAGGGCAATCCGCCAAAATGCATTAGTAATCAAGATGTATCAAATGCCAAGAATAATGTGCTGTGAGCAGTAAATGATTTGAAGTGAATGTGTGTCGTGAGCGGTGTATGGGAGCAATGTATCAGACCAGTGTAGTGTGCAACTGTGCAAATGAGTGGCATGAACTGTAGTTTGAAAGAACTCACCGGAATACTGTAAATACTGAACAAGTCCATGCTCGTCTGCAACATCCCCATCATCGAAGCCGTCATCTCCAAAGACTGTCGAGTGTACTCAATGGGAGCCTGCAAAAATGTTGAAGTCATTAGTATCTTGCAAGATACCAAACGAAATGACTGTGCAAAATGAAGAGTATAGTGCATATCGGGGTTGAACCATAAACTTTGACAAGCTCATGACCAGTTGGAGGAGGAGCGAATGGAATCTGATAAGTCTCTCCAGCCCGCCCTCAGCATGTCATAGTAGCAGGCAGTACGGGCCATGCAGTCCCCTGTCTCCCCTCAGGACCTCTCCTTCTACGGGACCTAGTCGCTCCACCTCTCCCTCTCGCAGCTGGAGCCCTCACTCCCTCTCCTCCTCGAACACCAGTCAAAGGTGGCATCAAATGCGTCCGAATAAAGGTCGTGTAGTCGCCCTCTGCGCGGAAGTACTCCGTCTCCAGTCCTACCATGAACTGAATCACCTGGTCGGCGGACAACCTGTGTGTCTCCCTCATCGATGGTGGAGGTGCCATTGGCACAAATGGAGCAGGCGCTCCCAAAGTCTGACGCATAAAGCGCTCACTCAGAAACCAGGCACGATAGATCGGCCCCTTGAAGAGAATGTGGTAATGAGACATAGTTTGGGTGATGTGGTACTGGTCCCAGAGCCCTGAAGGAATCACGTCCCATGGCCGCCATGTAATCTGGGAAAAGAGAACGAACAAAGTGATCAGTTGTCAAATAACCAAAGTGGGTACATTGGGGTTAAATGAAACAATTTCATTGCAGAATTACCTCGCGCGCCATGATCGTGTCGAAGTACTGCCGAAAGAACATGAAGCTCTCTTGGGTCCTACGACGGAGCGGACCGTCAAATACGTCAGAGAATGGGACCGTCGCTGTAGTCTCCTCCATAGGCTTTGGAGCAAGTGTCGGGAAGTATGCGTATACCCACAGCTGTTAGAAAGATGTGATCAGTACAGTGTATGAACAGATTTTTGAACATGCTGGAAACAAGATACAGTGCAATGAAAAAGGGCTGCAGGCCTAGAACGGACATTAGATCTTGTGTGTGCAGTGTATGGTATGAAGTGTGCAGCATGTATGGTGTACAGAAAATGCAAAGCAGAAAGCATACAGTGCAAGAGCAGACGCAGCAAATGTAAAGAGTACAAATGCTAAACAAAGCAAATGTACAAATGCTGAGTAAAGCAATGAAAAGGGGAAACTAGGTTGTGTACCTCCCAAGCTTGCCAGTAGCGGCCGATCAACCTCCCACGCATCCTAGAGGTGGAGCTCATGTATCCATAAAGAGTGGTGAGCCTGGCCGCGCCCCAGTCGTAGAAACGGACCCGCTGGAGTACCACCAGAGCACCCAAGAAGTACAAACCCACGGTATTCCACCTGTTCGAAAACAAGGTGGTACCGAAAAGGAATAGGAGGAAGCCCCTGGCATACTACTCTACCCCCTCATCGGTCTCGGGATCCTCCCCTCTGTACTGCTCCTCAAACCAAGAGTATTTAACCATACCTGCTCGAAGAATGGGTGGACGTGCTCCAAGTAGCGCATCCCATGCGGCCACCCAATCTCCCATGTCGAGATCAAGGGGAATCGGATCACCTCATACGCCCAGGCTGGTGATAATCGCAAAGTCGAGAGGAGTCATCGTCATCTCTCCCGTAGTGGAGAAGTGGAAAGAGTTGGTAGTGTCCCACCACCTCTCCACAAGAGCCCCTAGGAGAGGGCGACTCGCTGTGACCCGCGTCAAGCTGTAGCAAAATACGCCGAAGCCAGTCCCGTCGATGATCCGGCGAACCCTCGAGGGAAGCACATCATACCAATCCCAAGCGGTCGTAGCACCATAACCCTTGAAGGAGCGGGATCCATCCTGCAACAGTAAATGCAGTTCAAGTCAGACCAACAGTGTATTAAAAATGTAGTTCAAGTCAAACCAGCAGTGTATTGAAAATGCAGTTCAAGTCAGATCAGCAGTGTATTGAAAATACAGTTCAGATCAGATCAGTGATGTATTGAAAATACAGTTGAATTCAAATCAGTGGTGTATCGAAGATGCAGTTGAAATCGGGGCAGTGACGCACGAGGTGCGGTCATACACACTACATACAGGGTAATGATGTGTGAAGTACAGTTAAATACAGAGCGACAATGTATGAAATACAGTTAGTTCAAAGCATGTAATGCGATCAGATTGGAACAGTGCAAGAAATGCAAATAGTTGAAAGTAATACTGTAGAAAGGGAGAGTTGGTACCTCCACAGCAATGGCCGACAAGTGAGACATCGGCTCTCACAGAAAGAGGTCGTCTGGTGCGCCCTTATCAAAATCAATGAAGGTGTTAATGCCTCATGCCACTGGTATGACATGAGTCTCAGGATGATACCGCGCAGGGTCGAAGGGACGAATGCTCAATGGTAACGGCTGAGGCTCGACCTCTGGCTCAGTCGCAAAGTCTGCCGCCAACTCCACTGGAGGGAGTGTGGGAAAGCCCTCATCGTGCAGAACATCGTTAGCTATTTGAGATAGATGCAAAAACGAGCAAAAATGAGCAAAATAGTGGAGTTTTGAACAAACCAAACCCTAAGAGAGAGAAAATTTAAGGAAAGTTGAAAGCCCGCGAAAAGTGAACTAACCTCGAAAGGAATCCGGGGGAAATGATCCTCGAATGGGGGAAATGATGACAGACACCTCAGATTCAATTTCTTATCGGTTCAAATCAAAGAAGACCAAGAGGTTTTAACAATTCAAGATTGTTTAGGGTGTTGGGAAACGCGTAGAACGCGCGAATCTAGAGAGAAGGCACACCTAGAGGGCGAGGAAAATGCTTTCTATGCAAGGGTTTGTAAGGAAATAGATTGATTTTAAGCCTATTTAAAGACCCACGGCCTAAAAGACTGTTTTGCCCGAATCTGCCACCGATGGCTGCCAGGGGCACATCAATGGCCTGCAGTCCCTTATCGATGGCCGGCAGTAGCCACCAATGGCCGGCGGCAGCCGGCGGCTCTACCTGATGGCCAGAAGTCCTCCACCAGCTTCCTCTACCTATCTGATCGAGGTATTTGTCCCTGGGTTCCAAAAATCCCGAGGAATGCTCAAAACTTGATTCAAAATGCCTCCGTGGAAACCCGGAAATCGTATCCTCAATGTACAATGGTCGTCGCCCATCAATGCGTACGAGGTGTATCCTTTTGATGCATCCTAAACCTTCCGGGAGGTAAACCGGAAGTCCCCTTCCAAGATGTCTTTATTAGGCATTCTTTTGACTGTTATCACCTAACATTCGCTTGTCATATCAAACACTCATTCCAGATATATTTGCATTGTTTTGCATCTAGTTTATATTTGCATTATCTTGCATCTAGTTATATTTGCCTTGCATCTAGTTATATTTGCGTTGCCTCGTATTTAGTTATATTTGCATTGTTTTGCATCTCATTAAACCTGCATTGTTTTGCATCTCATTTACACATGCATTGTTTTGCATCTAGTTTATATTTGCATTATCTTGCATCTAGTTCACATTTGCATTGTCTTGCATCTAGTTATATTTGCCTTGCATCTAGTTGTATTTGCGTTGCCTCGTATTTAGTTATATTTGCATTGTTTTGCATCTCATTAAACCTGCATTGTTTTGCATCTCATTTACACATGCATTGTTTTGCATCTAGTTTATAGTTGCATTGTTTTGCATCTCATTTACACATGCATTGTTTTGTATCTAGTTTATAGTTGCATTGTTTTGCATCTCATTAAGCTGCATTGTTTTGCATCTCATCAAACCTGCATTGTTTTGCATCTCATTAAACCTGCATTGTTTTGTATCTCATCTAAACTTGCATTGTTTTGCATCTCGCATTACCCCTTATTAACTTGCGTTGTTACACTTGTTAATCGCGTTGTTTCGCACCCTTATCTTAACTTGCGCTATTACGTAGGTTATGTGCGCTGTTACGCACTCATTATCTTAACTTGCCCTATTACGCAGGTTATGTGCGCTGTTACGTACTCATTATTTTAGCTTTCGCTGTTACGCACGTTATGTGCGCTGTTACGTAATTCTTATCTTAACTTGCGCTGTTACGCAGGTTATGTGCGCTGTTACGCACTCATTATCTTCACTTGCGCTGTTACGCAGGTTATGTGCGCTGTTACGCACTCATTATTTTAGCTTGAGCTGTTACGCAGGTTATGTGCGCTGTTACGCACTCATTATTTTAGCTTGAGCTGTTACGCAGGTTATGTGCGCTGTTACGCACTTTTTATCTTAACTTGCACTGTTACGCAGGTTATGTGCGCTGTTACGCACTTCTTTTCTCTAACTTGCGCTGTTACGCAGGTTATGTGCGTTGTTACGCACTTACTTATCTGCTTACTTGCGCTGTTACGCATGTCTACTTCTTTACTTGCGTTGTTGCGCATGTCTACATCTTTACTTGCGCTATTACGCATGCTCTACTTGCGCTATTACGCATGCTCTTCTTCTTTTAACCTGCGCTGTTACGCATGTTTATCTCTTTAGCCTGCGCTGTTACGAATGTTTTATTTCTCCTACTTGCGCTATCGTGCATGTTTTACTGGTTTAACCTGTGTTGTCTTACATGTCATATCTTTAACTTGCGCTGTCACGTGTGTTTCATTTCTTTCATTTGCGCTGTTACGCATGCTTTACTTGCGTTGTTACGCATGTCCTCTTCTTTTACTTGCACTGTTACGCATGTCTTCTTTTTTACTTGCGTTGTTATGCGTGTCTAACCTGCGCTGTTACGCATGTTTTACTTCTTTAATGTGCACTGTACCGTATGTTTTATTGTTTAACCTGCGTTGTTACGCATGTTTTACTTTCTTAATATGCGCTGTTACGCATGTTTTACCTTCTTAACCTGCGCTGTTACGCATGTTTTATTGTTTAAACCTGCGCTATTATGCATGTTTTACTTCCTTAATGTGCACTGTATCGCATGTTTTACTTCTTTAACTTGCGCTATCACGCATGTTTTACATGTTTTATTTGCGTTATTTCGCATTTCTATGACCTGCGTTGTCTCGCATGTTTTATTTGCGTTGTTTCGCATGTATCTATCTTGCGCTGTTATGCATGTTCCATCCACGTTGTCTCGTGCCTACATGATTGCATTGTTTTGCACCCCTTCACTTGCGTTATCACGCACTTTTCACTTGCATTGTTATGCATGTTTCTAACAATATTGTACTTCTTGAGTTTCTCTCTTTTACAAGCACGATATTGTATGTACGGTTCATTTGAAGCTAACGCAACTAGATGAACCGGACGGTATTGTATTCACTCCGCGTGAAACGTGGTGAGAATTGCATAGTTTTCTTACATCCTTTCTGTTGAAACATGTAGGACTGTTATTTCTCATTCACTTGCATAAAATGTTCCATTTATTTTGCATAAATATTTTATTACAGCCCTCTTTGCATAATCATAAGTTATGCTCTTGCATCTTGCACATCATTTGCATTATGCCCCAGCCTACGGGCATATCTCTGCATGCTTATATTGATTGTCTGCCTGAGTCTTCGGCCTTGTCAAAACTGGATCATCTCTGGGCTTTGACACTCACTCCCGTCACTTTGTGACTTTTGAGTTCTATCAAAGAGGGGCAACTGTAGACACCCCATTTTTGACCGTTCTCAAGACTCAGTTGTGCTTGCAGGTACATCCGGACACAAGTTTGATTGCTCATCGGGCATTTGACTTTTGCAGTGGAACATCACAGGTTCGAGCTTTCCAGACCCTGTATCCTTTTTGTCTCATTCTTGGACCATGACTTGGTCCTTTCAGAATGTGTTTCTTGGTGCACTGCCGGCCACCTTTTGGCCTTGCCGGCCTTCACTTTGTTGCTGCCGGCCATTGATTGAGCCTGCCGGCCATCAATGAGCCACTGTCGGCCACCACTGATGGCCGGCAGAACCCCTGTCTCAGCTGGTTTTACTCCAGATATTTTGAGCCAGCTGGAATCCTTTTATCTCCCCTCCATACACGTGTATGGAGGGATGAAGCTCTTGCCAAGCTTCTTGAAGAAGCTTTGCATTGCTTTCCTTCTAAATAAGGAGAGAGCCTCTCTCCTTAGAAGAGGTTCAGCTCTTTGGAGAAGAAATATTCCTCTCCCTCTATATTTTGTTGTATATTTGTGCCTTGAAGTCCATTTTCCTTGCACTTCTACACTACAACACATAGAGATACACCACCACCATTGGATTGAGGTTCTTGGAAGGATTTCTTGAGCTTTAAAAATGAGGTTTTACCCCCTGAGGTTGCTGATCTCGAAGTTGGTCTTCAAGGGTGATTATTTTCCCTATTTTAGCACTTTTTTGTACCTCATTTTGGAAATCCTTGCATATTGTTTTAGGCCTTGATTTCAACTGTAAAAAGTCTTGTTTTTAAGTGCTTTTGGTGGTTGTTTAAGGTCTTTTGGTTGTTGAGGGTCTTCAGCCCTCTTGTTGGCCTTGTTTGGCCTTATTTTGAGCCATGCCTTAAGGCCTCCGAGCTAGCCTTGGTTTGGCCTTCTAACCACTGAAATCCAGTGGATTTTTAGTGGTAGACATGAGGTCTTGAGGCCACAAATCAGAGGAGGTGGCCCCCTCTCTTTTGGTTCTTGTTTGCTTGCATTTTTGGCCTTCCAAAGGAGCATGCCTCTATGTATTTTTGAGGCTTGGTTCAGGTAATTTTTTGTGACTTTTAGGACCTGCCTTAAGTCTTTCCATAGCTGTTTTGGTCATATTTTGCATGCATCTTACATGTGTAGTGTAATCCCATTCATAGCCTTACAAAGTAGCATGTTCTTCTTGCATGTGTTGGCTCCATTTCAGTAGGTTTTTGGTGATGTTTTACCATGTCTTAGATCTTTTTTGGGTTGGTTTTGTCACTCCATGCATGCATGATACACTTGTAGTGTAAATCCTATAAGCTAGTCTTGTATGCTTCTTGCTTTAGCATGTCATTCTAGCTTATGTTGAGCCCATTTCAGCATGTTTTTGGTGATGTTTTGCCATGTCATGACTCTGTCTAAAGTGGGTTTGGTCATCCTTTGCATGCTCCATATACTTGTAGAACAAATCTTGCTTACTAGCTTTATGTGCATGATGTTTTGACTCATCATCCTAGCATATTTTGGCTTTGCTCCAGCATGATTTTGTCCTTGTTTTAGGCTGTCCAAGGACTGTTTTGGGCTACCATGGCCATATCACTCTTGTTTTGTATAGCTATAGTGTAAATGCTTAGGCTAGTCTTGGGTTTTGAAGTCCCTACCATGACATACATGTGATGTTTGCATGCTTTGCCATCATTCTAAGTGTTATTTCAGTCCATGAAATATGGCCATACAATTGCATTTGACATGCTTTTAATGCTTTGGAGCTTTGGCTCTTTATGCCTCAAGAATGAACTTTTGTGCATGCCATTAAGCCTAGGCCTTCGGGTCATCATTTCAGTGCATTTTTGGTCTTGTTATACCATGATGTAACTCTGTTTTATGCTATCCAAGTCATGCCATGTTTGGTTCTAATAGGTATAGTGTAATGCCTCTTTGTAGCTGTGCATGTTCCATGTTTTCGGACTTGTGTTCTAGCTCGTGTTGGCTAGATTCGAGCTTGTTTTTGGTCTTGTTTGGACCTGCCTTGGGACTATTTTAGGTCCCCTTGGCCTTTTGGGTCTTGCTTTGTATGGCCATGACTTAAGTCCCTTTACTTATTTTGAGCTTTGAGCATCCTAACATGTCATATTTGCATTGTTGAGTTGATTGGGCATCAATTTACATGAGATTTCAGAGCTTAGGGTGCTGTCACATATCCATGCTTATTACTCTTTAAGTGTCCTTAAGAGTTGCATCATTGTGTCTTAATCCTTGAGCCAATTGGCATGCATGTTTGTTTCGCCATTTCATGTTTTTCATACCATCATTCCAACACTTATGGCCACTGATTTGGACCTATTTGAGAGCTGTCCATTTTAGTTTAAGTCCATCCCCATTGCATGTTGTTGCATGCTTGCATGTATGCATGTTGTTACATGCTTAGCCATTTTGCGTGTTGTCGCATGCTTGTTATATCACATGTTGTCACATGTATTGATACATGATTGCATACTTGTTGCATGCCACATCGTTTACATGTTTAGGTTGCATTACCTTGATTACATGCATTGTATTGTATTTGGCATACTTGCATCACATTGTTGTTTGGGTTAAGTGTTAATCCGAACATGAGGAACAAGGAGCGTTTCATACTTCAAGTGATGGAACATGTCTCAATTCTCGGTCGCCGATGCTCTTGACTATCCATGATAGAGTTCTAGGCACTTATGTGTTTATTTGTGCATTCATTTCATATCGATTTACAGAAGTTGGATCTTTGGCCATCATGCATCGGAATGCGTGATTGATGGTCGTGGATCCGACTATGCCTCTCCCTTGATGTTTCGAGGTGATATAGGGTGGCATAGCGCGTACATACCCTTGGGAAACCCTCCATTTTCTCTATTTTGTGCTCTGCTGCAGCTTGGTGTCCTAGAACATCAATGGCCGACAGTGCCCTGCAGATGGCCGGCACTTCCACACCCTTGGCTGGCAGTGCACCATCCTTGGCCGACAGATGGTCGGCAGTGGCTTCCCATGGCCAGCAGGCCACTGATGCACTCCCCAAACTGGTTTTGGTAAGGTTCAACAGTAATTCTTTGAGGACACCCTGCAGACAGAGCCTCTAAAGAGCAACCGGAAGGTGTTTCGAGGCGAGAAACCAAACGTGAGCATGCATACCCTTCTGCTTCTGTGAACAGAGCCAGAGCAGCATTATTTGTCGCTTTCCATTTGTAGTTAATTAATTAAGTTTTGTAATAATTAGTTGTAGCTAGTTATTCATTCAGTTATGTAATAATTAATTAGCTTGTTAGTTAGTTAATTAGTTGGCATGTATTATTTATTCGGACCCTCCGTCGAGATGGCCAATTTTGTAATAAGTGCGCGTGTGTGTGTGCATGTCTTCCAACCGCCATTTCTTTCTCCCTTTTATTTAACCGCTTATAATGGTCATTTTCAATTAGCATACTTATGCTTCGCATGTTTGCATCCATTCATTTGTCTAGCATACTTATGCTTGCATGTTTGCATCCATTCATCTATCTTGCATGCACTGGGCTCGGCGCATCATACTAGCTGCATCGTATTTCAATTCCAAGTTGAATACATGTATCAATTATCACATCTTATATGCCATTTTAGGATAGCTGAGCCTATTTCTAGTTGCATTTTGCATGCGTTACATTAGCCATCTTAACATGAACTAGGATCATGCATTGATTACTAACTAGCTCTTGTTTTGGCTCGGAGTACTAGGTAAGCTTTTATGCTTTAGCATACTACATGTGTGTCATTGATCGCCATGATAGCATGCTTGCTATGAGGCTAACTGCTTACGTGTTTAACTGCCTGAATGCCTGTGGGTGAAGGTTGGATTACTTGAATTGGAACAATTCATTAAAATCCATGTTTTAGCCTACTTACGAGTAGCGAACTTCAAATCATTTCCAAACAAACGGATATGCGATGCTTTGTTCCAAATTAGGCGATCTAGTCTATCCTTGTTTTGTTGTGCACATCACATAGTAATTCTAGCTAATTAACCAGAATAAGAACACATGTATTTTCAAAAACTAGATATCATGTTTAGTAGTGGCCGATCTTTGATCAGGCGAGCGGGGGTGCTCATAGATGACCTTCCCCAATCGTACCCAAGTTCCCGAGCTGAGGCAACTTTGGTGATGACGGACACATGGTCTTAAGCAACTAGTCAGGGTTTCCTAAATTCTCCCAAAATAAAATATTTAGGTGGCGACTAAGCAGTCCATGTTTGGCACTTCTTTCTTAAAAATCAGTTTTCCAAAATGATTTGTTGGATTTGGACTCTTTGGTGATTTATCAATCTCACATCGCACATTGTGAGATCAGATTAAGAACCGTGACAATTTGAGTCCGAACTGTAGCATGAGGCCCTCGGGGCGCGTCTACACCCATGTATAAATTTCACTTTGCTATTTTATGGATATTTCATCCGCGGGATTAACACCCATATATAAGTTTTGAGACTTTCACCTGAGACACTCCGGCCAACTTAATTATAATGGAGTCCATTCCTTTTCTCATCCCAAACAATCATACATATTCGATGTATTTAAATACATAATCACACATATGGAGTACATCATTTTTCTCTTCTCAAATAATCATACATATGCAATGTATTCACAACATGATTATATTCAATGATAATCAGCCATGGACTCGTGCCAATTCACCTAATCCACATGCAATTTCTACAACAAGCAAAGCTATCCTCCACCAATAGCCCAATACAAATATTTGTAAACAGATATATAATCTTAAGACAGATAATTTATCCAAAATTTCCAAGGATGTGAAGCATTACATACTCAATTTCATCATCTATTTCAATACTCACTCAATTCCATGTTTGCAACACCAATTTCAACTATTTATACAAAATAGTTATGATAATCAATTTAGGGCAAAAATCTCTCTTTTCAAAATACCAAAATCACCCATTTTGACATAACATGACTTCATTTTCAAACCCCATGTTCATTTATTATATTTCTACCAAAAACTCCTCTTCCACATTTCACCCAAACCCTAGGTTTGGCTCAAAATACTCACAAATTTCACCATTATTGCACAACCACAAATAATTTAGTTAAAAATCATAACAAAGTGTCGAAAATCCCTATCTCAAAGAGAGAAGACGAGCCAAGAGAGAGAGAAACCTCAAAACTGCTGAAATCCAACTCTATTCAGATCAAAGTGAATATCTTGAGAAGCTCCACCTTTTCAATGAAGGCACAAGGGTTGAGAAACCACTAGAACTAGCTAGAAATCTAGAAAGATGGAGTATTTTAGAGAGAGAGAGAGAGAGTCTCACTTTAGGGTTTTTAAAAGAATAGATCTGAAAAAGTGAGATAAAAAGTGATTTTCGCGATCTGATATACGCACAGTTCGCTTGAGCGGAAGAGTTAACGTTCAAGCGTCAAACACAAAAATTTGTTCCGCTCGAGCGCAAAAAGAGACCCACCCGAGCGCGGAATACACAAGTCCAGTACTTTTGCAGACAACAAACACACTGTTCGAGTGCAAGAAGGGACACTCAAGTACCCACCTGCTCGAGCGTAGGAAACGCCGCTCGAGCGTGCAAAACACCCCTCTAGTATTTTGCAGACGTGCAAAGTACTATGTGTTTGCAAACCTCGCTTGAGTGGAAGACCAAAATTCTAGACAATATAGGTTTGGAAAAACAAGCAACCAACCTGTTCTAAACGCACAACTACAATCTAATAACCAAAACAGAGGGGAGACAAGGGAAACAAGATATGAATCACTATTCAAAACCATACCAACCCGAGTCCAGAACACAACAAGTGACAGGTCAAAACTGGAATCGTTACAGGTTTAATCACGGTTTTAGTTGTATTATCAAAATATATTGCTTAGATTTGTTTGAACGACTGAAATTGCTTGATTAGAAATGAACTTCCCGTCCAAACAACTGTTAACTTTTATTTTACAATCCCACATTAGGAAAAGAAGGAAAAAATTAGTTATTTCACTATATAAACCTTATGCTCCCATTTAATATTGTAGTGTTGTGTATGTTTCAATTCAAAACAGTTTAAATTTTAAAATTAAAATATAATTTAAAAGGTTTAATTAATTAATTTTTGTATAAGTTAGTTGGTCCTTTGACCTAGTCGATAGAGTGAACCGTTTTTTTATTTGACTAATTCGCTGGTTTAACTGCGATTTTAGCAGTTTTATCAAAATATATTTGTTAAATTTGTTTGATTCGAAATAAATTAAAGATTGACCTAATTAAAGATTAAACGGCTAAGATTGCTTGATTCGAAATAAACTTCCCATTGAAAAAATTGTTAACTTTTAAACAATTAAGAAAATCCTCATTGGCTAGCTTTCATTTAACATTTATTTTATAATCTCACATCGAGAAAAGATGAAAAATGTGAATTGTTTCACTTACATAAAATAAATTTTATACTTCCATTTATATAAGGAAAATGAGATTTTTAATGAGAAACCTTATGATCAATATTGTATACTAATTTTTTTGATTTTCTTAATTTTAAACAATTAAGAAAATCTCGATTGGCTACCTTCCATTTAACTTTTATTTTACATAATATAAAAGAATTAAATATAATTATCATATTTTTATTAAATAATATATTATTTTATCCCGTGCACAGCACGGGTGATATACTAGTATATTATATAAGGAAAAGGGGATTTGTAGTGAGAAGGTTTGTGAGAACTCCAAAATCTTATTACACAATTGCTAATTTTTGTGATTTTAAAAATATTTAAAAATAATTTTATTGGCTAACAAAATAATTATAGATTAAAAATAACAAAAAAAAACCACCTAAAATTTTGAATTACAAGTTCCTAAAATCTCTCCCCCTAATATTTTTCTCTTTTCCAAATCTCATCTCATAATAAAGAAAATTCATTCAATATAATTAAAAAGTATAGATTTTTTTAACAAATTAAATCATATATTTTTAATTAAAACTCTTAGCTGTTAAAATGTTATCAAAACAGTAGGCCACATTATTGTTTTGATCAAAATTAGAAGCTTAGCAAATGGTAATCGCAACAGTAATATAAATGAAATAAGTGAACAACTCATTTATGTAATTTTGTAGTCTAATTACTACCATATGAAATTTGAACTCTCATTAATTGATGATTATCTACAGCCTTGTGAAACACAAATCATTACAAGAAGAAAAAGAGATTATTTCATTTTTACCCCTATACTTTGTCACTATTTTCAATGACCCCCCAAACTACTCTTATTTTCATACGTACCCCCATACTATTTAAATTACTATCAATTTTGCCCCTGTCGTTACATTTGAAATGGAAAAAGTTAAAAAAATTTATATTTTAACCCCAAATTTCAAAAGAAAGATGCATACCCATCCCTTTACTAACAAACCACCACCATCACCAACCACCACTTCAAGCCCTTCTATCTCCTTCGTCATAACTCCGTTTCATCTCATTTTTACGTCGTTGGATTCAACTCGCGGTCTAGTTTTCGTATCACATTTCACGCATCTCGTTATAAGACTTTTCTTCTCATTTTTTACTTTTCTTCGAGCCATTCTCTTCACCTCACTTCCTACTTCATTCTTTCGTCATTCTTTCGCCAGTAATGGAGTTCAGCGATGGCGGTGAAGAACAATCCCCCACATACAGAAATCGTTAGGATTGGGACTCTCTCTCACTAAAAAACTAGCTCACACACAGCTAAACTCTCTCTCTCTCTCTCTAACCTTTGATCATACCTCTGTTATACACACACATACATACATGATATCTATATATAGAGAGAGAGATTCTCACTTCTACATGTCTAATTCAAACCCCACATCTCTGCCTTGAATCATACAGCTCTGATTTCTTCACATAGAAACATTCCATCGCATCCAAAACCATCCCAGCCAAATCTAGAATGAACTAAAGTGCGTTAGGAAGCTCAGTTCTGATCATGGCTCACTCATTCGACTATGTAGTTCCTCAAGCCTAACCCATCCATGTTCTCATAGAAGGCTTTCAGCTTTGGCCAAACTGAGATGAGTGAATCCGATTGCCGGGTTTGATTTAGGGCTTCTTTGGATGGTTGAGATTGAGGGTTTTATTGGGATTGAAGAATAGTTAACTGGGTTTGGAGAAAGGATTGGAGGGAAAAGAAGTGGGAATTGAGGTCGGACCATGAAAGGATGAAAGAGGAGAGAACAGATGAGTAGGATTGAAGATCTTCAAAGGCTTTTTGGAGACTTTCTTTCTTCGAATCGACGAGACTTAGAGCTACCAAGATTGTCTCCATTGTCACCATTTTGTGAAACTTTGTACACAGAGAGAGAGTCTGAGGCAGCGCTTATAGGGCCAAGAAGAGAGGAACGAATTAAAGGAAGAGGAGAGAGGGTGAGTTTAGGTAGGAGAGGGTGTATTTGTGTCTTTCTTTTGAAATTTGGGGCCAAAATATAATTTTTTTAACTGTTTTCGTTTCAAATGTGACAGTAAGGTTGAAATTGATAGTAATTTACATAGTACGGGGGTACGCATGAAAATAAGCGTAGTCTAGGGATCATTGAAAATCGTGACAAAGTATAGGGGTAAAAATGAAATAATCTCTTTTTCTTCTTGTAATGATTTGTGTTTCACAAGGCTGTAGATAATCATCAATTAATGAGAGTTCAAATTTCATATGGTAGTAATTAGACTACAAAATTACATAAATGAGTTGTTCACTTATTTCATTTACATTACCGTTGCGATTACCATTTGCCAAGCTTCTAATTTTGATCAAAACAATAAT
>NW_021025915.1:746639-758205 GCF_004153795.1 Camellia sinensis | reverse complement strand
TATTTTGTAAGACTCATGTGAAGATTTAAATTTTCTTGGGATGTAATGTAACGTAACAAGCTTTTGAATTAAGGATATTCGTGGTTGTTATGTATTTATATTCTACGTTTATGTATGAACCTTATCGTTGCATATGAGATCTTGTGTCAATGGCTTTTAAGATCTGTCAAAAGGGTAGTGCGCTGCCTAAGAAAGCCGGACTTAGAAGGGAGGCTAATTTGACTCTTCCGGTGAACTGGGATCTTACTTTGTTATTGACCACAGGACTCATTCGTGATTCTTCCTTGACTACAACCAATAGTGTAGAATCGGGGCGTCACAATTTGGTATCAGAGCCTAGGTTCAACCCTTAACCCGTGCAACCCAATATGCGACTCTAGAAGCCTTTACCTCTTTATCACACTATTATATTTAAAGAAGACTAAGAAATAAAAAAAGAAAATTTACACCTTAGGATGTCAGTAGGAGATTATCCAGGACGCGGCGTCAGTCTCAACTTGTGGGGTACTTTCCGTATGCAAGGAATGAGGGCCATGTCTGTTAGCCCCTGCTTTAGCCGCCGACGCTGTACAAGTGCCGCTGAGGAAATGATCAGAACCGAGATACGTAAGGTGGAAACGAAGCACTCCCGCTATACGAGGGAGTAGAAGAGGTCCCTAGTGCGGCGCCGCCTACAATTTTTGAGCCGGGCTTTGACCACCGTAGCATACCACCGACCACCAACTCAGGCTGAAAGCTACGCATCCTGTTATCAGGGGCCAGGCAACAATCAACCAATGAATATGGAGTAGCCACCAGAACAGCAAGGAGCAACCCCAGCCTACCCTATAGAGGTGTCATCTGAACACAATTCACCCTCACCAACGTGCACCCTCCGCTCTCCGGACCAAGCCACTGACTCCGCTGATGAAGACCCAGAAGAAGACTTTGATTGGTCGGGAAACGAGAACTAGTTCGAAGAATAGTAAAACTAGACTTTTGTAAGATTCGCTGATAGGGATCCTTAGAATACGATAGCCTAAACTTTGTAATGCATAGATGCCCTTTAAATGTAACTCCGATTTAGGAGCCCTTTTGTAATGATGCCTATTATAAGATATGAATGATTTGTTTATCTATGTTGTTGACTGTTACTTGTTTTAGTACACTCTAAGGAAACTGAACCTTCATTTCAAATCTAAGTAGTAAGATTATCTAAAATTGGAAACCAACTCACCACGTGCCATGAACAGAATGGTGGACACGCAAGCTAATGGCTATACCGAAACTAGCAACAACGCACGGAACCACCCCAGAAACCAACACAGACCCGTCCCCACAAGGGCTGACATTCCCAATAATCTAGGACATCAAATTTTAGAGGAATTAGGGCAAGTAAGGAACAATCGGCAGAATGAGAGGACTCGACTCTTGTCTGAGTTTCGAAAGCAGAGGCCCCCAGAGTTCACAGGTGTACCGGACCCAAAGGTAGCTGAAAATTGGCTTCAGAAGATAGAGAAAATGCTAGACACCAAGGGCATAACCGAGGCCGTTGATAGAATAGCTTTGGCAGTATTCGAGCTTGATAAGGAGGCTGACCACTGGTGGGAGTTAATCAAGAATACTTGTGACGTGGCGAGCCTATCATGGAACTAGTTCAGGGAACTGTTCCTAAATAAATATTTCCCAAGTACAGTCCGCCGAGAACAAGTCAAGGAATTCCAAAACCTGGAACAAGGAAACATGCCCGTGACCCAGTATGCTACAAAATTTGAAGAGTTAGCTCGTTACGTAACTAGATATGTAGCAAATAATGAAGAGAAGCAAGAATGTTCGAGTAGGGATTGGACCTTACAATCAGGGGAAGAGTTCTTCCGCAACGACTCCCCTCATATGCCGAGGTGTTGGAAACGGCGTTAGAGTCTGAAAGGGAAATAACCGACGCTAGAAAGGCTTGGAGCAAGAGGAGGGGGAGTCAGACGTCTATTGGACCTCAGAGGAACCAAAAAGGAAACATGACCCCAAAGCCCTACTCCAGACCACAACCACGACAGCAACCGCAGCAACAGATCCAGAAAGGAGGCTATCAACAAAGGCCGACGGGAAAAATCCAATGCTTTCATTGCCAACAATTGGGGCACAAAAAGAGCGAATGCCCCCAACTCCCTCCATCTGGGTACCAAGGAGGAGGTTCCGGAGCAAATGCCCAGGCATTAGGTGGGCAGAAGCCTTGGACGAACAAGACAGGATCGATCGGGCAGCAGCACCAAAAGAGTGGGGGAACTCAGAACGCCAAGACTAGTGGCAACCAAAAGGCAACCAGCAGAATCTTTGCCTTGCAAGAGGAAAAAGCAGACCCGTCTGTAATTGAGGGTAATTTAGTGCTATACAATTCTTTGGTGCATGTTTTATTTGATACTGGTGCATCACATTCTTTTATATCCTCTGCTTGTGCTAAGTCATTAGAACTTACATGTGAACCTTTAGAAACTGCCTTAAATGTAATGTCACCTATGGGAGGATGCGTTCAGATAGGATTGATCTGTAAGGACTGTAAGATAGGAATGTCGAACCTACACTTAATGTGCGACCTTCGTGTCATGGAAATGTCGAACTTCGATATCATTTTGGGCATGGACTGGTTGTCTGCCCACCGAGCAGTGATCAACTGTCATCAGAGGAAAGTGGTAGCTCACACGCAAGATGGAACTCGTTTCCAGTTTAAGGGGGATAGATAAGACCCCATGGCTTCAACAAAACATAGGACACAGTGGTGCGATCAAATTACGAGTAGGATAACAAGTCTGATTTTAAATGAGGAGGGCCAAGGAAAATTAGAACTTCTGCGCATAGTATGTGAATATGCAGATGTATTTCCTACGGAGTTACCGGGATTGCCACCAACCCGGGAAGTAGACTTGAGCATCGAGCTACAACCAGGAACTACCCCAATATCCATGGCCCCGTATCGTATAGCACCAGCAGAACTACGAGAATTGAAGACACAACTACAGGAATTGCTTAAGAGAGGATTCATTAGGCCAAGTACTTCGCCATGGGGAGCACCCGTGTTGTTTGCTAAAAAGAATGATGGGTCGTTGAGGCTATGCATTGATTATCGTCAACTCAATCGAGTCACGATTAAAAACCGATACCCACTCCCAAGGATTGATGACCTTTCTGATCAACTTAGAGGCTCAAGGTGCTATTCAAAGATCGATCTCAGGTCAAGTTACCATCAACTACGAGTCAAGGAGGAGGATATACCAAAAACTGCCTTTCGTACTAGATATGACCACTATGAGTTTATAGTAATGCCCTTCGGACTAACTAATGCACCGGCAGTATTCATGAGCCTATTGAATAAGATCTTTAAACCATACCTCGACCAGTTTGTAGTAGTGTTCATTGATGACATCTTGGTATATTCACGGTCTAAAGAAGAGCATGAGCAACATTTAAGGACTGTCCTTCAAGATTTTAGGGATAATCGGTTATATGCCAAGGCAAGCAAATGTGAGTTCTGGTTAAATGAAGTAAGATTCTTAGGGCATGTAGTGTCGGAGAATGGGATTGCGGTGGATCCAACCAAGGTGGAGGCAGTATTAGGTTGGAGACAACCGAAGACCGTATCAGAAATCCGTAGTTTCTTAGGGTTGGCCGGTTATTACCGGAGGTTCATCCAAGATTTCTCCAAACTAGCACACTCAATGAATTTAAAATCCTAGTAGAATCTCAAGATACAAAAGCATATCTTAGCACACAGAAGGTGATGCCTAAGTTGATGAATGAGATCATGGAGGCCCAAAAGCACGATCAAGGGGTAGCCTATATCAAGGGACGTCTAGAATCAGGAGAACCCATGCTCAATTGGGTAATTCACCCCGATGGGAGTTTAAGATACCAAGGTAGATTGTTTGTACCAAGTGACGAGCTACTTAGAGAAAAGGTACTTAAGGAATGTCATCTTTCTGCATTTGCGATACATCCAGGAGGGACTAAAATGTACCAAGATTTGAAGAGGCAGTATTGGTGGAATGGAATGAAGAAGGAAGTGGCTAAATTTGTAGCGAAATGTCTGACATGCCAACAAGTGAAGACAAAACATCAGAAACTAGGGGGAATGTTGCAACCTCTATCAATAGCCAAATAGAAGTGGGAGTTTGTGACGATGGATTTTGTGACAGGGTTGCCTAAGTCACCTAAAGGACGCGATGCTATATGGGTAATAGTGGATCGCCTCACCAAGTCAGCACATTTCTTACCCTATAAGATGACCGACACTTTAGAGTCTATGTGTAGGCTTTACATCGGGGAAATCATTCGGCTACATGGAATTCCGGTGTCTATTGTGTCAAATCGTGATTCATGGTTCACCTCTCGATTTTGGGGAAGCCTGTAGGAAGCTCTAGGTACGGAGTTATGTTTTAGCACCGCCTTTCACCTGCAAACAGATGGACAATTTGAACGCACCATCCAGACACTCGAAGATATGTTGAGAGCTTGCGCAATAGATTTTCAAGGAAGTTAGGAACGACACCTACCCCTAATTAAATTCACCTATAACAATAGCTTTCAAGCTAGCATCGGTATGGCGCCCTTTGAAGCATTATATGGACGACCTTGTAGATCGCCGATTTGTTGGGTGGAAGTGGGTGATGCAAATCTGATAGGACTCGAACTTGTTCTAGAAACTACTGAGAAGGTCAAATTGATCCGACAACGGTTAAAGACTGCTCAAGACCGTCAAAAGTGTTATGCAGATAGGAGAAGAAGGCCATTGATGTTTGAAGTAGGCAGCCACGTGTTCCTAAAGGTGCAACCTAGGCGTGGAGTCGTACATTTCGGGAAAAAGGAAAAGCTGTCACCACGATATATTGGGCCTTTTGAGGTATTGGAAAAAGTGGGCGAAGTAGCGTATAGACTAGCTCTACCTCCGCAATTAGCAGGGATACACGACGTCTTCCATGTATCTATGTTGAGAAAATACATCGCCGACTCATCACACGTCCTCAAATGGGAAGAAATTCAGTCTTGACAAAGATGTTACATTTAAAAAAGGACCGGAAGCAATACAGGATAGCCGAGAGAAGAACCTTAGAGGAAAAATGGTTCACTTGGTAAAAGTGTTATGGCGTCATCGGGGATTTGAGGAATCTACTTGGGAACGCTAAGATTGGATGAAGGTAAACTACCCTAAACTTTTCGAAGGCAGTATGTAGTTAAATTTTGGGGACGAAATTGTTTTAAGGGGCATAGGTTGTGAAGCCCCTGAAAAATTTTTTCTCTTTAAAAACCTGTAGAGACCCCATTTTTGACCGACCTTAAGACTCAGATGTCATCGATTGAGCGCTCGGTGATGGTGCATGTTATGCTCGTTCTGAAGTTTTGGAGTTTTGGCTGAGAGTCTTACCCTCCGAGCCTCGGAGCTTTTTGTGCTTTGACTCGGTCTGCGGACTAAGTCTTGTTTTCTCTTCCCGGAGGGAGGGAGAGGTCTTGTAGACCATTTCTCAGTGGCCGTAGGCTACTTTTCATAGTCGCAGGCCACTGTTCCCGTTTGGAGACCAGTTTCCGTTTTTCGGAGCCGTCGGCCGCGCGCCTCAGTTCAAGACCGCTTAACATTCTCCGTTTGGCACGATTTTTGGCACACACCTTGTTTCCTCTGTCTAAAGGGACACTGTGGCCTGGGAGACCACCTTTGTGGTCGCACGCCACTTTTGGTGCTTAACAGCCTGTTTTCGGGGCACCCGGCCGCGCGTTTTGCCCCCCGAACCCTCGTTTTGCATCGGTGTTGGTTCATTTTTGGCATGAACCTTGTTTTCATTATTTGGAAGGTGGTACAAGGGTGGGAGACCACCTTTTATTTTGGAGACCACTTCTCTCTCCACCAGTCGATTTTCTTGTCGGGAACTGGTCTCCTTGATTTTTGAGCCACATTTGCTGGTCTCCCACCATACCACTAGCTTGCATTTAGTTGGGAGACCATCAAATGGGCTAGCCGACCACTTTTCCTTGAGAGAGACCACTCACCCTGGTCAGCCGACCACCTTAACTGGTCGGTCTACTCCCTCCAGTTTTGTCTCTGTGAGTTGTTGCTAGCTGTGCCAGCTGAAAGGCACAGACTGCATCCTCCATACACATGTATGGAGGATCTTTGGCCTTGGTTTTTAGCTTCTTTGAGAAGCTTTGGCTTCCTTTGTCTATAAAGGAAGGTCTCCCCCTCCTTTGTGAGGGTTCAGATCTTGGTTAAGGCACATACACATATATCTCTCTTTGTCTCTATATTTAGGCTTAGGAAGTGTATTGTTCTTGACCCTTTTGCACCACACCTCATAACCTAACACTTCCACCATCAACCTAAAGTTCTTAGAGGTCATTTTCAGAGGTTAGGGAGCTGGGTTTTTGGTCCAGAAGTTGCTGTCTTTGTTGAGCTTCAAGGGTAACTCATTTTCTTCCTTTTTAAGCATTATTTTGATCCTTCTCTTAGCCTCATTTGCATGCTTATTTGAGGTTTGTTGTCAACCGAAAAAAGATTTATTTTTAAGCATTATTCATGTTTGTTTAAGGCCATTTTCCTGTTGGAGGTCATCTACCCTCTTGCATGCTTCATTTAGTCTTGTTTTGAGCCATGCCTTAAGGCCTTTGCGTTAACCTTTGCTTGGCCTTTTAGCTACTGAAATCCAGTGGATTTTTAGTGGTTGGCATGCTGTTTTGAGGGCCAAAATCAGAGAGGGGTGACCCTCTCTCTTTTGGCCTTATTTGTTTGCATATTTGGCCTTTCCAAGGAGCCTATATTTTCATACTTCCTAGACTTGGTTCAGGCCATTTTTAGTGACTTTTAGGACCTGCCTAGACTCTTCCTAGGGCTGGTTTGGTCACCTCATGTTTGCCTCTTGCATGTGTAGAATAATCCTCTTCATGGCTTATCAAAGGAGCATGTCATTCTTGCATGTATTGGTCATGTTTCAGTGGGGTTTTGATCATTATTTGGCGTATCATATCTCTGTCTAGGGCTGGTTTGGTCACCTCATGTTTGCCTTTTGCATGTGTAGAATAATCCTCTTCATAGCTTATCAAAGGAGCATGTCATTCTTGCATGTATTGGTCATGTTTCAGTGGGCTTTTGGTCATTCTTTGGCATATCATAGCTCTGTCTTTGGCTGGTTTAGTGGCCTCTTGAATACTTCACATGCTTGTAGTGTAAACCATGCTCACTAGCTTACATTGCATGTTGTTTTGGCCATTGATTCTAGCATATTTTGGCCATACTTCAAACTGATTTTGTTCATATTTTGGGTTTCCTTAGCTCTGTTTTGAGGCCTCTTGGTCGAATGATGCTTTCCATGCATACTTGTAGTGTAATATCCTTGCCTAGCCTTGAGTTTTGGAGCCCTTTGCATGCTTAACTTGAGGTGTTTCCATGTCTTGGCATCATTGGGCATGTTATTTTAGAGCCTATACTTGTGCCATGTTCTCATGTTTTCCACTCTTTAAATGCGTTTGAGAGTTGTGCTTGCATACCTCATTTATGGGCCATTGCATGAGCTTTATTTTTGTGCATTTGAAGCCATCATCTTAGTCCATTTTGCCACTGTTTTGGGCCTGCATAGGGACTGTTTGGGGTTGGTTTGCTCATTTGGGCATTTCTTTGCATACCTCTAGTGTAATGCACTTCACTAGTTTCGGTATTTGAGCCATTCAGCATGCATAACATGAGTTGTTTGCATGATTTAGGACCATTTTGTATGTCATTTCAGAGCTGGAACATGTGTTGTTGTATACCATATTTCATCATTTCCATGCTTTCATACAGTTGTATCTTGTGCCCTAGGCTTTGGGCCCTTGCATCTTGCATGTTTGCATGTGTTTTGTTGCCTCATTTTCATCATGTATGGCCACTGATTTGGGTGTGGCTGAGGCCCATTCATTTTGGTTTAAGTCCATTTTGCATCGAGTATGCCATTGTAGTTCATAGCATTGAGTATGCCGCGTTGTCGCATGTTTGATCATTGCGTTGTGCATGCCTTGTTCACTTCATTGTGTATGATAGTCTTCACATGTGCATTGTGTATGACACATAGTATCATGTGCATTGAGTATGCCATTGTTAGTTCATAGCATTGCGTATGCTAGTTTGCATGTTTGCACGTCATCCTTTGCATGTTTGCATGACTTGGTTGCATCGCCTTAGGATTGCATGCTTAAGGTCGCATTGTGCATGCCATTCTACTTGTTGCATTGTGTTTGGAATAGGAGTTAGTCCAAACATGGAAAACGAGGGACGTTTCATACTCCAAGTGATGAAACGTGCCTCGATTCTCGGTCGCCGACACTCTTGACTAACACATGATGGAGTTTAGGCATTTATGTGTTTATATGTGCATTCATTTAACATTGAGTCGTGCAATCTGACTCCTCAGCCATCATGCATCGAGATGCATGATTGGTGGCCCGAGGATCAAGGACTACACTTTCTAGAGCTTATGCAATGATGAGGAGAGTGGTCGTGCACACATGTGTTGCAAATACCTTGCTTTCTCTCTCTCTTGCCTTTGTTGCGGAAAATGCAGAAACCAGGAGAAGAAACTGGTCGGCCGACCAGGTTTTCTGGCAAGTCGACCACCTTTTCTGGTTTTCACCACCAAGGGTGGTCGGTAGGTGGTCTCTAATGCCTATAGCTGGTCGGCAGCCTCCCCCTAGATTCCCAGGGTAGAGTTTCATCTCCTTAGAGCTTTGTGTAAGTTTTTGAAATCAATTGCAAACAAAGGCGAGCAGGGGCATCGCGATGGATTTCCCGACAAGGCGACTCGAGCATGCATGCATCCTTTATCATTCAAAGCAGAGCTGAGGCAGCCCATTTTACATAGTTTGCACGCTAGATTAGTTAATTTGTTAATTAGCTAGTGTTGTGTAATAATTAGTTAATTCGATTCTGTATTATTTATTCGAACCCTTCGAGAGAGGGCAATGTTGTAATAAGTGTGCGTGTGTGTGATGTATGTCTTCCAATCCCACGTCTTTCTCCTTTTCATTTACCAGCTTATGATGGTTAGTTTTAGGGCACGTTTCAATTAGCATCCTTATGCTCGTATGTTTGCATCCATTCATCTGTTTTGCATGCACCGGGCTCGGCACATCATACTAACTGCATTGTATTTCAATTCCAAGTTGAATACATGTTACCTATAGCATCTCATATGCCATCTTAGAATAGCCGAGCCTATCTTAGTTGTATTCTTGCATGTGTTGCATTGGGCATCTCAGCATAGTTAGGATTCATGAATGTTTTTTAATTAGCTTCTTTCTTTGACTCGGAGTACTCGGTAAGTGTTTATGCTTTAGCATCCTTGCGTGCGTGTGAATGACTGCCATGATAACATGCTTACCATGAGGCTATGTGCTTATGTGATATAACTGCCTGAATGCCAGTGGGTAAAGGTTGGATTGGTTGAATTGGAATAATTCGTCGAAACCCGTGTTTTAGCCTACTTGCGAGTAGCAAACTTCAATCCATTTTCAAAACAAACGGATATGCGATGCTTTGTTCCAACTTAGGCAATCTAGTCTATACTTGTATACTATGCGCATCACATAGTAATTCTAGGTTAATAACCGGAATAAGAGCACATGTGTTTTCAAAAACAAGATATCATGCTTAGTAGTGGCCGATCTTTGATCGGGGGAGCGGGGGTGCTCATGAAATGACCTTCCCCAATCGTACCCAAGTTCCCGAGCCGAGGCAACTTTGGTGATGACGGACACGTGGCCTTAGGCACGAGTCAGGGTTTCCTAAATTCCCCCAAAATAAAATATTTAGGTAGCGACTCTGTATCTAGCAAAGCAGTCCATGTTTGGCACTTTTTTGTAAAATCAGTTTTTCAAAACGATTTGCCGGATTTGGACTCTTTGGTGATTTATCGATCTTGCATTGCACTTTGCGAGATTAGATTCAGAACCGCGACATCGAGTCCGAACTATAATGAGCCCAATGAACAAAACGGGATATTCCCGGGACGTTCAGGCGTGTCTACAAAACCCTAATGTTTAAATTATTTTCTTAAAGCCCTTAGTTACTTGAAGTATTTCGAATCTTGTCGGTTAGCATTTTTTTTATCAAAACCGGAATATCCTAGCTAGATTAGGTTCCTTAGCCTAATTTAATTAAATTCTACATAAGTAAGGTTCCAATACATGAATTTAACTCCAAGCCCTCACTTCTTTATTTAAATTCAAAATTTTCCCAAAACTAATACATGTACCTTATACTATAAGTACCATCAATTAATTGAGATCTATATAAATATATACATTGAGGAATGTGCTCCTAGTACCTAGATTGATTTTAAAAAAAAAAGTGGCCCCATCACCCTTCCCAATGGCCGGCCACCCTAGAGAGAAGTGAGAAGCCTATTTTCAAGATTTATAATCATGGTATTCTAGAAACT
The DNA here is from genome assembly GCF_004153795.1 of Camellia sinensis. Taxonomy (NCBI): domain Eukaryota; kingdom Viridiplantae; phylum Streptophyta; class Magnoliopsida; order Ericales; family Theaceae; genus Camellia; species Camellia sinensis. Next base: position 747,781 of record NW_021025915.1, on the reverse strand, counting down.
CAAAAAAACTCTATAAGTACCATCAATTAATTGAGATCTATATAAATATATACATTGAGGAATGTGCTCCTAGTACCTAGATTGATTTTTTTAAAAAAAATGGCCCCATCACCCTTCCCAATGGCCGGCCACCCTAGAGAGAAGTGAGAAGCCTATTTTCAAGATTTATAATCATGGTATTCTAGAAACTCAAAAAACCTATTCAACTAGGAATTAACTAGGTGTTGCCTAATCCCAAGGTTAAGCTCCCTAATCACTCCTAATTCATTGAACTTCCCAAGGTTAAGCTCCCTTATCACTCCTAATTCATTGAACTCCAAGTAAATTCTAGCTTGTCCATTCAATTCCAACTAGTGGGCTTCTATGTCATTTTTTACCAAATTTGCCTATAAATATCACCACTCCCTAGCATGGAAAACACAAGCATCACATTCACTTTCGGCTAGAGGAGAGGAAGGAGAACAAGAGAGAAGTCTTGAGAGGAAGAGGAAAGGAGAAGAGAGCCATCTTGTTCAAAGCTTAGCAAGTAAGCCACAACACAACCTTCTCTTTCATTTTCCTTTTTCAAATACATGTTCTTAAGAGCTCTATCCTCGGGTGCCATCAAAATCTGGTTACACCTGAAAAAACCCATCCATAAATGAGAGCATGGCATAGCCAGCTGTGAAATCCACTAATTCATCGATGTACGACAGTGGGAAGTCGTTCTTTAGACCAGCTCTATTCAAGTCTCGGAAGTCTACACACACCCGGATTCTACCATCCTTCTTCGGCACTGGGACGATGTTGGCCAACCAAGTCAGGTACTTAGATACTAACAAAAAACTTGCCTCGATCTGCTTGGTGACCTCTTCCTTGATTTTCAACGCCCAATATAGATGGATTCTATGCAATTTCTGCTTGACGAGCTAAGCCTCGGGGCCAAGAGGGATCCGATGCTGTACAATCTCAGGATTGATTCCAGGTATGTCTTCATAGGACCACACGAAAACATCTGTGAAATCTTTTAATAAAGCGACTAAGCGCTCGCGCTCCTCCGAAGACAACGTGGACCCGATCTAGACCAGACGCAGATCCTTCTTAGTACCTACATTAATTGAAATGATTTCATCAACAAGGGGTTTTACAAATCTCTCCTCCTC